>JAMPIV010015047.1:600000-810000 GCA_024509875.1 Oreohelix idahoensis
ATAATAAAATAAAGTAAACAGATCTTCACAATATTTGCACGAATACTTAAAAAAAACCCAAAAAAAACACAGATGACTGGACACTGGTTACACACATGGAAAGAAAAGAACACTGGGATAGATTTCCTAAAATGTTTGTTGGATTGGATACAGGAATAACGAGAATTTTATAGAATGTTAGCTGTAACTGAATGTGTAATTATTATGAAATATGGTAAACAATCTTCATGAAAATCGACATTGCCTTTAAACAAACTTCTTTTGAACTGTCTATGAAGATACGCCGCGTCGTATGTATCTTGCTCAAGCTAACATAGTGGTGAAAACGTTCGTATCTCACATCAGGCAAAATATCTGCTGTCCATTCTAGCAGGACATTCTCGGGTAGGCACCCAAGAGACGTCTATATTGCACACCTTTGCAAGTAAGCTTGCACATCATGATTTCTTCTGTATCTTTCAAGTTCTATTGGAGGATAAGCCATCAATTAATTCATGCCAAGCCCTTCAATCATGCGCTTCCCAACCCATCATTGTCCATATCGTGTTTGTTCTTCTCCTCATATCTTTTAACCACGCCAAGGAAATATGACAATGGGCAGAGCAGATCTTTTTCGCAACTGATGCAACAACTGTTACCATTACTACAACTACAACTACTACAAAAAAGAACCACTTACCTTCCTGATACCCTCCTGGCTTCCTCCGCAAGGCGTATACAATCATCCCAGTTCCTTACGCCAGAACGACGGAGATAATGGGCGTCTAATGTGGTCAACTTCTTGCCGTCGATGTTCAGGTGGTGACATATTTCTCGATATCTGGGGCAGGTGAGGAAGAAAGTTATTTCTTCGCAGTTGTAGTAGTAGTCGTGTTGTTAATCGTTGTGGTAGTGTTTGTTGCAGCTGTAGTTGTAGTAGTAATAGTAGTGGTATTAGTCGTCGCAGTAGTTTAAGTTGTTGTTTCTGTTTCAAGAGCTATTACAGTAGTTGTAGTGTTACTAGTAGCGATATTATTAGTTGTTGTTGCAGAAAAGGTGCAATTATTGTTGTAGTGGTATTATTAGTTGTTGCATAGAGATTTATGATCAATAAATTTTCTATATTCTTTTCTTTTTCTACCCGTGTCCTCTACTTTATTATCGCTCTTTCATCCTTTGAATGTTTTTCGCATTCGTTCGTTTGCGAAAAATATTTACTTTCCCATTCTGATACTTTCCCATTCTGACTTTACCGTTTTTTCTCATACACTGGTAGCACATTAATTACATCAGATGTCAGTCGCTGCAGGTAGACGGAATGGGTGATAATTTGTTTCGCCAGACATAGATGCAGACAATTGTCTACATTTTCATCGGTCACGCGAGTTTCTACGGCTAAAGTTCTAGGAGAGGTGTGGAAACTGCCATCTGCCTCGACCAGAAATGAGACATTCGTCTAGCATTTCCATCTGACACGGCACTCTACGGCCAGTTTCTTAGACGGAGGTGTCAAAGACGCGAAGTGGCAGTTTATGAAAGTCTCTTGGTTTAACGTAAGTGTTAAGAGGAAAGGGGAAAGACGGGGGGAGGGGATGGGGGGGGGGGGATGGGGTGTGTCTCGAAATGATGTGGAATCCTTTGTCTATTTCATATATCTTAACCGGAGTTTTAGATTTCATTCACTCAGTAACTTCGCAGTCAAGACTAGAACGACCTACGTTCGATTCCTAAGAATCTCTGTTGATATAAGATGGCATTTAGTTGGTCGAAGTGGATTTAGTTCTTAGTAGTTCTGTGTTGAGGTAAATATAATCTAGTATTTTGCGAGTGATTAAGTGTTAAATCGCTTATTATATTTCACTAGTTTCTTTGTGCAGAGTGATTAAATTATAAGTCTGTTATATTCTCTAGTTGACGAGTTTCAGTGGAAAGCAGAATAAATTATAATTTCTAGCTTAAACTTATGCAACTGTAATGAATTTAATTTAACTGCTAATAACCAGTCGAGAATATGTTAAAACTAACTTATAACTGCACTGATTCATCATTGAGTATTGACGAAATACGTATGTATTTCTAATTCATGATGATTGATTTTATTTATATAACGTATTTCACGGAAGTGTTAAATGATAAGACAAGCTCTACGCTTGCAGTTCATAATGTAAGTTATAACCGAGTACATAGTCTGTATAAGTATTTTATAATAGAAAATTGAGTACAATTGAGAGAAGAAACATTTTACCTTTAACCACGTGGGTTTACAAGAGTAGTGCGTGTGTCTCCAACAGAGTCTCACTAACGGTTTTTTCAGGACTAAATGCTTATACTGTGCCTTTGAGCCAGATCATATTTCTTCACAAACGCTCAAGTACATTTTCAGCCCTTGTGGCAAGTAAATATCACTATCAGTAACATTCCGACGTAGTTTTGACCAGTGGTGGTGTGACCAAATAAAGTCCTATACTGAGATAAGGCACCGACCTGACATTCCTCATTTCTAGAAACCTAAGCTATTGACACTGTGCTCGCTGTTAACGTTCGTGCCTGGACAATTTTAATGTGACTTAAACAGACATCCAAAATAAGAATAACCAAGAAAACGTTTCCGTGAAGCAGTGAATTCAACCCGTCTTTTTGGAACTGGGGTTCTCTTGGCCAAGTCTACCATTGGAGAGTCTGTATGTGCATGTCCTAAAAATTGTGTTTCCAGAAGTTGCTACCAAAGCTGTAAGTACGAGTGAACGCACGTGATCACGGCTGACTGAATAGAGTGAATGCAGGACTGAGTGATTCCTTTATTGTTGTATTTTGGCACCCATTTTGCTGTCTTAAATTTCTTTATGCAAGTTTGTTTTGTTGCTAACAATATTTTTCCTTAGGATAGATCAGAGTATCCAAGTCTGTTCATACCTTTAAAGGGAAATCTTAGACTAAATCCTATGTATCCGTGACTCTTTGTGGCTATCACTTTTCTTCTAACAGGACTGTGGGCTATACATCGGGGGAAAGGATCATACCAAGGGGTCTATCATTCTTGTAGCAATTCATTGACTTTATGACTATTTGTATATGCTTAAATGTAAATTTTTTATGTGTTGTGACGGAATTTTAGTCTGATAATTAAAATTCAATTAGGGAGCCGCGCTAGCGTAGTGGTTACAACACCGCTCTGGCGACCGGGTGATACAGGATCAAACCCGGGCGACGGCATTTGAGGATTTTTCGTCGACCGGGATTTGGACTGGATTAACTCGAGACCTGGCGAGAACATTTGAAGAAGTGTCGTCGACCAGGGACTGGCGGCTCCTGAGCCGACCCAGCTGCAATGGGTACCTCCGAAATCGGCGAGTATTTGCCTGAATGGCGAGGGACACCTGTCTCTGTACAAGAAATAAAGGGATACTCACGTAAAATCAATGTCAGGTTAGACATAAATAATAACCTGAGATTTCGCCTCGAGTATTAGCGGGCGTACGAAAAAAAAAAAAATTCAATTAAACTTAATCAGTGTGTTGGTCAGTTAGTTCCCAAATATCCATATTTTTTCATTGTCATAGTTTCACGTGTGTGCGTCTATTGTCGTCACTTATGTGTGTGGGTATGTGAGGTCCTATATATATTAATATATATTGTATCTGATTTGTCTGACTAATCTAACTCTGTTGTAGATGATAGGCTGACTGAGAGAAGCTTCTCGAGTGTCAGAGACAGAATCTGATATATTTCCTCCATCTCACTCGTGAAATCTATTTCTATTTTATCCTCTCACCGAGCTATCACCTATTTCTATGTCTATTCAGAAGGGACCAAACTAAGTCTTAATCACCTATCACAAATCTACGACAGTAGTTACTGTGGTATTTGTTGTTGCAGCAGTTGTAGTGGAAGTGGTATTAGCTGTTGCAGCAGTAGTAGTAGTAGTTGTAGTCGTAGTAATTGTTGTTGTTGTAGTTCTTGCAGTAATTGTAGTAGTAGTTGTAGTAGTAGTAGTAGTTGTTGTTGTAGTTGTTGTTACAGTAGTTGTTGCAGTAGTTGTAGTAACAGTAGTTGTAGTAGTAGCATTAGTTGTTATAATTGTTGTTGTATTAGTTGTTGCAGTAGTTGTAGTAGCAGTAGTTGTAGTAGTAGTATTAGGTGTTGTAGTTGTAGTAGTAGTAGTATTAGTTGTTGTTGTTGTAGTAGTTGTAGTAGTATTAGTTGTAGTAGCAGTATTAGTTGCTGCTGTGGTTTAGTTGTTGTAGTAGTAGTATTAATTGTTGCAGTAGTTGTTGTTGTAGTAGTATTAGTTGTTGCAGTAGCTGTTGTAGTAGCAGTATTAGTTGTTGCAGGAGTTGTTGTAGTAATGGTTGTTGTTGTTGCAGCAGTTGTAGTAGTAGTAGTTGTTGTTGTTGCAGTAGTTTTAGTTTTTATCGTTGCAGCAGCAGTTGTAGTCGTGGTATTAGTAGTTGATAGAGTATTAGTTGTTGTTGCTGTTGCTGCAACAGAAGTATTAATGACAGTATTGATAATAGTAGTAGTGTTGGTAGATGTAGAATGATGGATGGCAAAAACGAAAGAAAGAAATGAATATTAAGTGGAATGAAACCAAAAGGGAATGTCTGATGAAATTCTGAAAACAAATGACTGAAAGAAAAAAAAACATATGAAAGGAGGGAAGCAGCATATTCAGTCATATTGTATACCACGCTCGATTTTTTAAAATGTGTGTGCGTGTGTGTGCATTCCCGCTCTACCTTCCAAATCCGATCTGAACAAGCCACTCATCCACATCAGCCGATGACCAATCCCAGCACACAGGAACTAGGTAGGACGGTGCGAACACTTTATATTCGCCTGCAGGACTTCTTAGATACGTCAGGTGCTGCTTAAGTTTTATGGAACCTGCATCAGAAACCTCGCCCAGGACAGTTCCGCACGTCGACCTGAGAAGTTTAGTTAAACACTATTTGAAAACAACTGTCGATTAAAGTAACACTAGGTGTACATAATAGCAATAAGGAACATGACAACGTAACTCACTACAAGTCACCCACTTCTTTATTTCGACACTGAGATAGAAACAAACAATGCAGACCCGAAGTGAGAAAACCGTTTCTGTACAATGCACTCATAGGTGTATTATACATGTGCTACCATTCCGCGACAATAATAAAAAGCTCAGAATGATCAATATTTTGTATACTATACTGTTCAAAAAAATAAAATAAACGCATAGCTATCCGAGGGCGCGTTTTTATGAGTTTGTATGTAAAATTTGGTGCTAGGGTATATAAAAACCAGCCTCAAATGTTCTTTACAGTATCAAATGCACCTGTTGACCTGAATTGCGTTCATTTTTGTAATCGTTACAACGCAGTGGTCAATAGTGTTTATGACGCAATTTTTGACCACAGCTCATGTTGCGCGCACGTGAAAGCCACAAAATTTGGGGTGAACACTATTCACTGACTACGCAACTGAAACCCTATTAAAAGGATAACTCTACACCAAAAAAAATTCAGTTCATTTTCAAGCAGACATTTATGGCGTCTCTATCAATAAATTTAAGGAACATTGCTATTGGCCGACTGCATGTAGGCGAAAGTCAAAGTCAGGTTGCCAGGCATCTAAACGTGCATCAGAGTACCATCAGTCGACTTTGGCACCGGTTCCAAGCCACTGGCTCAGTTGAAGACCGGCATCGCAGTGGACGACCCAGAGTGAGAACAGCAGCGGAGGATTGCTTTATTCGGCTTCGTCACCTCAGAGACAGGTTTACAACAGCTTCCTCAACTGCCCAGTCATTGCCTGCAGGACGTCATGTGTCTGATCAAACTGTCCGGAATAGACTGCATGACGCTGGACTTTGGGCACAACGACCTCACCGAGGACCTGTCCTTACGCGCCGCCATCGCCAAAATCGACTTCTTTGGGCCAACCAGCATCGTCCCTGGGCAGCTGACAATCAATGGAGACGTGTCTGGTTTAGTGACGAATCTTTCTTTTTGTTGCAGCGTCATGATAGACGGCGTAGGGTCTACCGTAGCGGAAATGAACGTTTTGCCCAAAATTGCGTTGATGAAGCTCCGCCGCACGGTGGTGGAGATGCAATGGTGTGGGAAATGATCAGTTACAACGGAAGGAGTCAATTGGTGCACATTGAAGGAGGCTTGAATGCGCAACGATACGTCAATTAAACTCTTCGACCCCATGTCCTTCCACTTTTGGCTGCCCAAAGGTCTGTGTTTCAACAGGACAACGCCAGACCCCATTGTGCACGGTTGACCACGCAGTTCCTGACTGCCAACAACATTCTCACCCTTCCCTGTCTCCAGACATGAGTCCGATTGAGCACCTGTGGGATGAGCTGCATAGACGTGTTTGTCGCCGAGACGTTGCTCCAGCCAATCGTCGTGATCTGTTCCAGGCACGCCAGGAAGAGTGGGCAGCCATCCCACAGGCCCACATCAGACGTCTGATCGCATCCATGCCCAGGAGATGCCAGTCGCTGATCGATGCAAGATGAGGCCACACACCATACTAACGTGAAAGCCCGTACGCCAAAAATCTCTCGTGACCCAGATGCAAAACAACTGTCAATTGATTGGTTGAACCCTAAGGTATTCTTGTGTGCAAATTGAACAATTAACTCATTAAATTTAAAAAGTTATTCAATGTCAAAATTATGGCTATGTGTGTGCCTTCAGTAGCTATGTGTTTCTTTTTTTGAACAGTACAGATGAAAGACACTTGCTCTACCATTACTGCTACAAGAGAATACAGCAAAACAAGAAAACGCTGCTGCCTGTCAAATGCAATATATATATATATATATATATATATATATATATATATATATATATATATATATATATATATATATATATATATATATATATATATAGATATATATATATATATATATATATATATATGTGTGTGTGTGTGATGGGGCCGAAAAGGAGACGCCCGCCCCCTACCTGTTTTTGGGCAGATTTATCGCCCATGTATTTTAGAAGTGCGCGAAGCATGCTGAGATGTAAATTCTTCAAGATTGATGAAGTAGAAGATATGTTATTAGGCCACAATAATGCCTTTAAATTAAGTTGTGGTGTAGAATTGTGTTATATTAAATAGCTGTAGGTTTTATTTGTGTTTTCGCTATTCCTAAAGCAATATATCGCGAGTGTTATTTAAGTAGCGCGATTACGGCGCGCGCGGACTAAGTTGAGTGTTTAGGCTTAGCAGTCTATATAAAGCATAGGAAGGCCAGCAGCGACCTTTCAGAAGTATCAGTCCAGACAAGAGGGAACGAAACGAGGCGCGCTGTGTACCCACACAGGAGAACACAAAGACATGACATGTGAGTTAATTTAAATTAGCGTTAGTTTTATATAATTCTGAAATTATATTCAGCACGAGTCTGTTTTAATGTTTAGTGATATAGATAGATGTGTTTCCAAAGGAAATGTCTTTTTAGGACATTATGATTTAGTCTTGAAATATAATTGAGTGAAAATAATGTTTGATAGGTTTTATTAGGCACGCAAAGCCTAAATCCAGATGTGAGAATTTAGTATCAAGTATTTCATCCATCAGACCGGGCAAAGTTAGTAGGAGTGTTTTATACATGAAACTGGACAGAAATGTTATCAGAAACTGCAATTTAGATAATATTAACTAGTTGGGAAGATGGCAACAGGGAGAGCCACGTGGTGATTGTATAAAAGCGGCGCCAGCAAGTCTGCATTTAACACTCCTAGTTATCACTTAATGTTACGCAGTTTTAGATCGCGTGAATCAACACGTGGGTGGAAGCAGATTAAGATAATTTTCCCCAGTAAAAGAAAGAATTGTCGTGATGACTAGTTCTAGTTGTTAAAGTCAAGAGTAATTATTTTATTAATGTAAAAGTAATTGAGTGGATTTCACGATTATTTATTATTCTACTGTTTATCTTTAGTGGTTTACTTTGATATGTATTTAGATTTCCGGAGAGCGCGTTAGGCCACTCCTTGCGCGTAAAGCGCATTTGAGACATAAATGTTGCTGTTTGCTCCTTGCGGAGCAGGGCGACACCAGTGCAGCTGGTGTCCATCACAAAGCCGACAAGAAGCATTTATATGCTATGGCAGTGATTTGTTTCGGTAACGATGTGTTTCATGTGATGAGTTCCCAATCTCATCAGGGGTCATATACGACACGCTTGTTGCCCGGGGCACCAGTCGTCACATACGACATGCTTCAGAATGCAGTAACGAATATTGAGATAGACCAGTTGTGAGGTGGTGGTTTATTCTCGTTATTGAGAGTATTTGTTGAGTTGAATATTATTTTATGTCCATTTTATGATTATTTAATTATGGTTATGAGAGGAATGGTTGTGAGATCACGTGGGCTCACTTCAAGGTATATATTTCTCTTCTCCGCTCCGGAGGGAGCATGGGGCCAACAGTGTGGTTTGCCTCCATAAGTATTCATATGCTAGGGCAGTAGTGGTTTCGGTAGCAATCTGTGTTACACGGTGAGGTTGCCAGCCTCATGCACAACACCATACTAGTCTCATTGGACGACATGCATGAGTGTGTGTGTGTGTGTGTGTGTGTGTGTGATATCTGAGAGTGTGCCCTTGCAGTAGTGGTTTCGGTAGCAATCTGTGTTACATGGTGAGGTTGCCAGCCTCATGCACAACACCATACTAGTCGCACTGGACGACACACATGAGTGTGTGCGTGTGTGATAGTTGAGGGTGTCAGGTGGCGTGGAAGGATGAGAGTATCATTATTTAACTATGATTTTAACTATTCTGTGCTTTGTTTGCTTCTTCAGATTAGCATCGGGCACTGTTGGGTGTTTTGTTTTGTTTTGTTCAGTTTAGTTTTGTTATGTTCGCTGGTTTAGTTGTTTAATGTTTGCTTTGTCACTGAATGGGCTGTAAAAATAAATATAGCCCCTGCCTCTAGAATCAAGAGTTTTATTGTTGTTCGGGTCGGTGCGAGTGTGAGCAAGAGAGTGATCACACATCACAATATAATCATCATCATCATCTCGCCCACCCCACCACAATTGGCGTCGTCGGCAGGATTAGGCAGACAGTGACACCGAGCAAACAGCAAACGAACAAATAGTGTAAACACCCAGCAGTGCGGTCCGGCAGCAAGATGGCCGCGAGGAACACACGTGCTACGAGCAAAGGGGAGCATGAGGATGTAGATCCAACACAAGTGGTCGGTGCATCAGTGGTGCAAACTGAGGGATCAGTAGCAGGTCCACTGCCCCAGGCAGGACACGGACAGTACATGTTGGTGTCAACCCACAAGAAAGTGAGAACTTTTGGAGAACGCACAGGGCCAAACGCGGAGGACTATGCAAGGGAGGTTAGAGCTGCGTGGAGGTCCGGCTACATGAGTAAGGAGGATCAAACCGATGTGATACTCGACAGTGTGACCCCAGTTGTCCGCAGGGAGCTGCGGATACAAGTAAGAGACAATGACCCGGAGGCAATGCTTCAGGCCATACTCAGGGTGTATGGAGAATCGAGGAGCACCCAAGAACTAATGGCGCTATTTTATTCAGCGTACCAAGGGCCACGGGAATCGGTGCGTGAGTTTGCCTATAGGCTGCATGAGATATTTCAGTAGGCAGCAGGGGCGCAGGAGAAAGCCAGTGGTGTCAAGCTTGACGAAACAGTGCTAAGGGACCAGTTTGTTGCCAGTCTGAGGGACGACTTGACGCGGAGAATGATGGAGGACAGGGTCCGGCACGACCCTGCAGTATCATTTGTGTCCATAAGAGATGATGCTCTGAGATGGACTGGGAGTGGTCAAACAGCAAGAGCTGGGATAGCCACAGTCACCGCATCCGACGAAGAAATGGCACCCAGGCCACATGAAGGAAATGCCGAAGTGGAGCAACTCAGAGCAGAGGTCGCACAGCTGAAGCGCCAGATGGCTGAAATGCAAGATAGGCATAGAAGGCCGGCGAGGGCCATCCGATGCTTTCGGTGCAAAAATTTAGGGCACGTCCAGAGGGAATGCCCACAACAAGCACTAAACTAGACCCCTCTGTGGCTGGGAGTCAGGCTGTGGAAGGGGAGCTTTGTGACTCAAATAGAAAGAGTACAGGTAGAGGGAGCAGACAATTACAGGTTGGCATGAGGAAGAATGTAAATGGAAGGAAAGGGCCTGTTTCTCCAAATAATAGGGAGACTGAGATGTTGGTGCGGCAAGTGGGGGTCATTAACAGGAGGACCATCTCTAGACGCCACGGGAACAGCCGCAGGTACAGAAGTAGAAAGAAACGTCATTTGTGGAATGGCAGCCAGAGAATCAGGTGCTATAACTGCGCTGATTTTGGGAATCATATAGCTGCCAGGTGTCCATGTGGTCCTCTACCTAGAAGATGTTTCCAATGCAAGTCAGCACAACATTTAGTGGCGAGCTGTCCGTTTGGTAACTCTGCGGCTAGGGCATCACACAAAGTGGAGCGCAGGCAGAAGGACCGCCACTCAGAAGGAATGTTAGAGATTCAGCCATCGCAGGAAATGTCGACCAGCAGCGGACCAAATCCCCAGGAGCTTGAAGAAAGAAACGTGAAGGGAGAGCACCATGAAAACCGGATCAAGATGGTAGGAGGTCGGCCTGAAGGAGTAGTGCTGATGGAAGGGAAAGAGGTAAATTGTGTGTTTGACACAGGTTCACAGGTGTCTACCATCACAGAGCAATGTTTCAGGGAGATGTTTGGAGGGCTCCCCTTTGATGAGGGTAGATGGGTGCGCCTGACAGCAGCAAATGGTGCCACCATTCCATATATTGGTCACTTAGTGGTGGACATACAAGTTAGGTGCACAGTAGTGAAAAACTGTGGGGTTTATGTTGTCAAGGAAGTACAAGGACCTAGAAACCAGAAGAAAACACCAGGGATTATAGGTACTAATGTCCTTGTGGAAATCCCAAACATACAGAACATACTAAAATGGAACCCTCCAAGGGATCAGGAGATGACGCAGAAATCAGACTCTATGAAAGTATGGGTAGCTGGGAGAAAGCAAACCCACATACCTGCTCGATCGATCAGGGCCATAACAGTCAAATGCAGGGGAAGAGGCCAGTCAGAAAGTACTTTTCTCTTTGAGCCAAACAGAGACTTAGAACACAGAGGGCTGATTATGAGTCATACATTGACTGTTCTTAGAAGTGGGTCTTGTGATATTCAGGCCATAAATTTGGGAGATGAAGACTTGTTTTTAGCTCCCGGTACACAAGTAGGAATACTGACAGAAGCTGGGGTGGACTATAGCACATATTTCAGAGTTGTAGGAGCTCAAGAGGTAGAAATGTCAGCAAGTCCACCATACACGAATCCAGAGCAAGAGATGTGCCCAATTGACCTGACCGGGTTTGAGGGCAGTGAGACTGAAGAGCAGGAAGTAAGAGCATTGTTGAGACGCTATGCCGATCTTTTTGCCACAGATGAGACAGATGTAGGGTACACGGACAGGGTAAAGCACACCATCCCATTAACAGATGACACCCCAGTTAAGCAGCCTTACAGGAGAATACCTCCTGCTTTCTATAAAGAGGTACAGGATCACCTACAAGGATTGCTTGACAAACAAATAATCAAGGAAAGTTGCAGTCCTTGGGCCTCCCCAATAGTTTTGGTCCGGAAGAAAGATGGTCGGCTTAGACTCTGCGTAGACTTCAGGGCACTCAACAGCAAGACGAAGAGGGATGCATACCCTCTACCCCGAGTAGATGAGTACCTGGATGCGTTAGGAGGAGCAAAGATATTCTCATCGCTTGATCTGGCAAGTGGTTTCTATCAAGTAGCAATGGATGAGAAAGACCAAGAGAAAACCGCCTTCACTACCCCTTTTGGACTTTATGAATACACCAGGATGCCGATGGGCTTAGCCAACTCGGCCAGCACCTTTCAACGATTAATGCAGAGCAGTATGCATGATTTAGTGTTCCAGCTGATACTAGTATACCTTGATGACATTTTGGTGTACTCTGCTGACTTCACTAATCATTTGAGCCGACTGGAGAAAGTATTCTCTAAGCTACGCCAGCTAGGGCTGAAGTTGAATGGAGGAAAGTGTAAGCTGTTTAGGACGACGATTGAATTCTTGGGGCATACTATATCGGCAGACGGAATAGGAGCTATGGAAGACAAGGTGAAGGCTGTTCAAGAGGCCCCTGTACCACGTTCCCAGACTGAGTTACGGTCATTCCTGGGATTGGCCAGTTACTACCGCAGATTTGTGCCGGGCTTTGCAAAGATAGCCAAACCGCTACATGATTTAGTAGCTGCGCTCAATCAAGGCATGCAGACTAAAAGACGAAGTAAGTCACCCATAGGAGAGTTGTGGACAGAAGAGTGTGCTGTAGCCTTTGAGACACTGAAAAAGGCACTAACCTCCACACCGCTACTAGGGTTCCCTAACTTCTCGCTACCATTTATCCTGGAGGTAGATGCATCATTTGAAGGATTGGGAGCAATTCTCTCGCAAGTACAAGATGGAACAAAGAAAGTCTTGGCATATGCAAGTCGCACACTTCGACCCTCTGAAAGAAACTCAAAAAGCAGTATGAGACTGGAACTGCTAGGTCTTAAGTGGGCCATGACTGAGAAGTTCAGAGGTTACCTGCTAGGATCACAAGTAGAGGTATTTACAGACAATAGGGGTCTGGCCTTCTGGGAGAAAGCTAAACTGGGAGCTATAGAGCAGAGATGGATGGCCCAGATGGCGATGTTTAACTACACAATCCGACATCGGGCAGCAAGAGCCAATGGAAATGCAGATTATTTGTCCCGTTTTCCTATTGAAACCGCAGGCGAGGAACTGGAGGATGACGCAGATGTTGCAATAAGTGGCATAACAGCTGATGTTATCGGAGAGTTTACCCAGATACCATATGAGATAGGGTTGATGACAGCAACAAGCCAGAAAGATATCAGTGAAAGGGTACCGGCCGAATCAACCACTGCACCAGCAACCACTCAAGCATTTCCCACCTATTCGCGTGAGGAATTGATAAATCTCCAGGGAGCGGATGATGTGGTAGCGATGGTTAGGAAGATGGTAAAGGATGGCACCAGACCTGCAGGAAAAGATGCTCGAAAGATCCCCTTGGCTGCAAGGAAACTACTTAATCAGAGTAACCGGCTCGAAGTGACAGATGGGTTATTATATCGGACAGTGAAGGGATCAGATGGATCCAGCATAAAACAACTGGTAATACCTGAGTCCATGAAACCACGGATACTAGACTCTGCTCACAGGGTGGGCCATCAGGGAAGAGAGCGCATGCTGCAGTTGCTGAGAAGTAGGTGCTTCTGGGTAGGCATCACAGCTGATGTTGACGTCTTTTGTCGCAGATGCAACCGATGTAACGTTGCCAAGGCACCTCAACTGAAGTTTCATGGGCCATCGGGAAACTTGATTGCCTCCAGACCACTTGACGTGGTAGCAATGGATTTCACCCTGCTAGAGCGGGATTCCAAAGGGTTCGAGAATGTATTAGTGCTGACAGATGTGTTCAGCAAGTACACCATTGCTATACCAACAAGAGACCAAAAAGCAACAACAGTCACCAAGGCCCTGGTGGAAAAGTGGTTCCAGTATCTCGGAGCTCCTCAGAGGATACACTCTGATCAAGGCCGGAACTTCGAGTCAGCGATAGTCGCAGAGCTGTGCAAGGTATATGGAGTCCACAAGAGCCGCACTACAGCTTACAATCCTAAAGGCAACGGGCAGTGCGAGCGCTTCAACAAGACGTTGCATGATCTGCTGAGACCCATGACAGCCGACCAGAAGCGAAGGTGGTCTGAGCATCTAGCGGAGGTGGTTATGGTCTACAACTCTACCCCCCACTCTTCGACAGGGTACTCACCATACTACCTCCTCTTCGGCAGAGAACCGAGGCTCCCTCTAGACTTCATGATAGGCACGCGCCCAGATGAAGAGCCGGAGACAACTGACGAGTGGCTGCAAGGTCACCTAGAGAGGTTGCACATAGCCCACCAAAAAGCTGCAGAGAGAATGCAGAAAATGGCCGCTGACAGGAGGGAGAGAAGTAATCAGCTTCCAGGCCCCACACCATTGCGAGTGGGTGAAAGAGTGCGGAAAAGAGTGCACTACACTGACAGGGCCAAAATACAAGACGTGTGGTCCAACGACGAATTCATTGTATCGTCAATTCCAGAAGCAAGCGGTGGTCCTTATGTGATAAGGCCAGCAGGCAACGAAGTTCTGAAGATGAGGGTTGCGGCGCACGAACTGAGACGAAGTGAGGACAAAGATGATTCTCCGAATCTGGTAGATGCTACACTAGGCCTACCTGAGGCACCAGCTTCGCCAGATGAGACCGATCCTGGGGAGGACGTGCATGGTCTAATGCCCGAACCAGGCTGGTATGCCCTGCAGCCAATAGAGGGTCCTGCCCCGAGACGATCTGAGAGGTTACAACTGAAGCGCCAGAGTGAGTGATGTTGTCGGGACGACAACAAAATCAGGAGGGAGATGTGTGATGGGGCCGAAAAGGAGACGCCCACCCCTACCTGTTTTTGGGCAGATTTATCGCCCATGTATTTTAGAAGTGCGCGAAGCATGCTGAGATGTAAATTCTTCAAGATTGATGAAGTAGAAGATATGTTATTAGGCCACAATAATGCCTTTAAATTAAGTTGTGGTGTAGAATTGTGTTATATTAAATAGCTGTAGGTTTTATTTGTGTTTTCGCTATTCCTAAAGCAATATATCGCGAGTGTTATTTAAGTAGCGCGATTACGGCGCGCGCGGACTAAGTTGAGTGTTTAGGCTTAGCAGTCTATATAAAGCATAGGAAGGCCAGCAGCGACCTTTCAGAAGTATCAGTCCAGACAAGAGGGAACGAAACGAGGCGCACTGTGTACCCACACAGAAGAACACAAAGACATGACATGTGAGTTAATTTAAATTAGCGTTATTTTTATATAATTCTGAAATTATATTCAGCACGAGTCTGTTTTAATGTTTAGTGATATAGATAGATGTGTTTCCAAAGGAAATGTCTTTTTAGGACATTATGATTTAGTCTTGAAATATAATTGAGTGAAAATAATGTTTGATAGGTTTTATTAGGCACGCAAAGCCTAAATCCAGATGTGAGAATTTAGTATCAAGTATTTCATCCATCAGACCGGGCAAAGTTAGTAGGAGTGTTTTATACATGAAACTGGACAGAAATGTTATCAGAAACTGCAATTTAGATAATATTAACTAGTTGGGAAGACGGCAACAGGGAGAGCCACGTGGTGATTGTATAAAAGCGGCGCCAGCAAGTCTGCATTTAACACTCCTAGTTATCACTTAATGTTACGCAGTTTTAGATCGCGTGAATCAATACGTGGGTGGAAGCAGATTAAGATAATTTTCCCCAGTAAAAGAAAGAGTTGTCGTGATGACTAGTTCTAGTTGTTAACGTCAAGAGTAATTATTTTATTAATGTAAAAGTAATTGAGTGGATTTCACGATTATTTATTATTCTACTGTTTATCTTTAGTGGTTTACTTTGATATGTATTTAGATTTCCGGAGAGCGCGTTAGGCCACTCCTTGCGCGTAAAGCGCATTTGAGACATAAATGTTGCTGTTTGCTCCTTGCGGAGCAGGGCGACACCAGTGCAGCTGGTATCCATCACAAAGCCGACAAGAAGCATTTATATACTATGGCAGTGATTTGTTTCGGTAACGATGTGTTTCATGTGATGAGTTCCCAATCTCATCAGGGGTCATATACGACACGCTTGTTGCCCGGCGCACCAGTCGTCACATACGACATGCTTCAGAATGCAGTAACGAATATTGAGATAGACCAGTTGTGAGGTGGTGGTTTATTCTCGTTATTGAGAGTATTTGTTGAGTTGAATATTATTTTATGTCCATTTTATGATTATTTAATTATGGTTATGAGAGGAATGGTTGTGAGATCACGTGGGCTCACTTCAAGGTATATATTTCTCTTCTCCGCTCCGGAGGGAGCATGGGGCCAACAGTGTGGTTTGCCTCCATAAGTATTCATATGCTAGGGCAGTAGTGGTTTCGGTAGCAATCTGTGTTACACGGTGAGGTTGCCAGCCTCATGCACAACACCATACTAGTCTCATTGGACGACATGCATGAGTGTGTGTGTGTGTGTGTGATATCTGAGAGTGTGCCCTTGCAGTAGTGGTTTCGGTAGCAATCTGTGTTACATGGTGAGGTTGCCAGCCTCATGCACAACACCATACTAGTCGCACTGGACGACACACATGAGTGTGTGCGTGTGTGATAGTTGAGGGTGTCAGGTGGCGTGGAAGGATGAGAGTATCATTATTTAACTATGATTTTAACTATTCTGTGCTTTGTTTGCTTTTTCAGATTAGCATCGGGCACTGTTGGGTGTTTTGTTTTGTTTTGTTCAGTTTAGTTTTGTTATGTTCGCTGGTTTAGTTGTTTAATGTTTGCTTTGTCACTGAATGGGCTGTAAAAATAAATATAGCCCCTGCCTCTAGAATCAAGAGTTTTATTGTTGTTCGGGTCGGTGCGAGTGTGAGCAAGAGAGTGATCACACATCACAATATAATCATCATCATCATCTCGCCCACCCCACCACATATATATATATATATATATATATATATATATATATATCTATATATATATATATATATATATATATATATATATATATATATACATACATCATCCGGGTAAGTACGTCTATAGACAAACGTGGAATTCAGTGCAAATTTATTTTCTAAGACAGTACAGAAGAATAGATACAGGGGATCAAAAGGATATTGCTGTTGTTTGCCTAATATTCTAACAGGGATGGCTATAGCATGTGAAAACTTTGGCACAAAAAGACTCGATAAGAATGGATAAGATTGAAAAAGACTTAACGTAGCTGAAGTCAGCTTGGAGAAGATTGAAAAAGACTTAACATAACTGAAGTCAGCATGAAGAAAAGTGAAAAAGACTTAACATAACTGAAGTCAGAATGGATATGATTGAAAAAGATTTAACATAACTGAAGTCAGAATGGGTAAAAAAGGTAAAGGAACCCGTTACACGCCCATTGAGGCATATTGGGAATATGGTGTTAGGCCCATATTATCTTGACCGTCGGCACACGAGGGGTGATGTGGTCGGCATCACGCCGGCCGCCTTAACCTTCCCAGAGTAGCTCTGGTACCCATTTGGGGCTGGGTCGACCCAGGAGCCGTTTGTGGCCTAAAAATTTTCCGCCTCATCTGGGGATCGAACCATAGACCACTGAAGTCAGAATGGAGAAGATTGAAAAAGAATTTACGTAACTGAAGTCAGCATGAAGAAAAGTGAAAAAGATTTAACATAACTGAAGTCAGCATGGAGAAGATTAAAAAGAATTTACGTAACTGAAGTCAGCATGGAGAAGATTGAAAAAGAATTTACGTAACTGAAGTCAGCATGGAGAAGATTGAAAAAGAATTTACGTAACTGAAGTCAGCATGAAGAAAAGTGAAAAAGACTTAACATAACTGAAGTCAGCATGGAGAAGATTGAAAAAGAATTTACACAACTGAAGTCAGCATGGAGAAGATTGAAAAAGACTTTCCAACAAGAGGATTATGATTTGATACATTGAAAGTCGAACAGAAGCTCTCATTTTATTCAGTAAAGGAACTAACCCCTTAGTGAAGACAAACAATGTGAAGAGTATAAAGGAGAAGGACATAAGAAGCTAATGAAAAAAAAAGTTTGTTTAGGATAGTAAATTTTGGGAACTAATGCATTGTTAATCATCGGTCAGCGTAGTATGATTTGGGACAGATTTGATTAAAAGTCAGTCTTCGTTCAGTATATTAAGATTTGGTTGGAAGTCTAAATCCTCGTTCTGCCTTATAAAATTTGGTTGACAGTCAGTCCTCGACTAAATGGGGGGGAGGGGGGGGGGGTGGGGGGGGGGGGTGGGGGGTGGGTGGGGGGGGGGGGGGGGGGGGGGGGGGGGGGGGGGGGGGGGGGGGGGGGGGGGGGGGGGGGGGGGGGGGGGGGGGGGGGGGGGGGGGGGGGGGGGGGGGGGAAATAGAAAACAGTCCACTTCTGCCGATGAATCATTTGAAATTATCGATGATGATTTCAAAGTCTCAATTTTAATAATTCTCATTCTCTCAAAGACTGAAAATAAGTATTGCAAAATCAGGAAAAATGTAGATGGACAGCTGATGAACAGAACTGAGACTACGTCAAACAATACTAATAGCTATGCTGCAAATTTAAAAAAAAAAAAAAATTTTTAACCTCAGAAACAATAAAACCCAGAAATACAACGACTGTAAGCGTAGATTTTCTATGTAGTACCTTTCTGCAAGTTCGCGCTGCACGTGTACACATTTCTGCTGCATGCGAGTGGTTGGCTGCTGCGACGTTGTGTGACAAGCCATGTAGAGCTTTATATGAAAATACAAGAATGATCCGCTGGCGTCTTCTTATGGGTGAACTCGAACGCGGGGCTCTGGCGCTAGCTGATCTGCCTATCGGGTGTCCAGTGATGTATATTTAAAGTGTTTTTTTTTTAAACGGACAGATTCAAGTTTTCTTATTGACCTAAACAAGTACCCTTCCTTCAGAAATTCCGGAAATGACGTTATAGGCCATTGGCAAATTTGTAATCATTGCGCACCTTCATATTTAGCCTTGATAAGTTAATGCACATTTCTTTTTATGTTAGCAAAATTAAACTTGGTTAATTTGCGCTATAATTTTGAACTTCATATTCAGGGCAATTAATTTCATTACGAATAATATCGTGGCTTATTTTTCCAAAAAAAAAAAAAAAAAATGTACATCAACAGAAACGGAAATTTCACCGGCCGGATGTTGGTGCGAACTGATGTTCTAATTTTTTTAGTTAATGCTGTTCCGCTCACGTGAAGTAGAGGAACGAAAGTTATGATAATGAAGTCAAGTTTGCGTTAATTTGCCCATCAGTTTGGTCTTTACACTAGGACAAATCTTCAGGACCTATGCTAGAAGTGTTAGCACGTGTGACAACTGACCACTGTCGCGAAGCGTAAGCAAACTGAGGCATAGGTTAGTACGGTACCACTTGTATTGTTCTTCCTACTATTACTAATTCTCAGTGGCGTCAATAAGGATGGGGGGGGGGGTGGGGGGGGGGGGGGGGGGGGTTGCGGTCCGCACCGGGTGACACCATCAGAGGGGGTGACACCAAAATGACTGTCTATAAAATTTGTTTGCAGTGTTTCAGCAGAAATGTATTATTTTTTTATTTAAAATATTTAGGCTGTGCGTATGATATTGTAATTTAAAAGTGTAATTTTAATTTTGCTGCTTGTTTATGTCACTACTGTTGCCATTACATTCAGTGATATACGGGAATTACGATTTACGAGTAACATTAGTTCAAACAACATTACTAAGGATTCTGTATGATCTGGTACGGGAGGAGGTCCATGGGGGTGACACCATGAGTTACTGCACTGGGTGACACCAACCCTAGTGACGCCACTGCTAATTCTAACACTACTACAACCAGGATTGGGGAGTCGGCCAAACAATTTCAGACTCTTGAAATTTAAGATGTCTGACTCCGCCTATAGCTTTTCTTTTAGTAGTCATATAACATAAAATTATGCACTTATATGGAGTTATATGAATAAAATTGTTATATGTGTGAAAAAATGAATACGTGGCTTTCGTAGATTACATTCTTTTTAACCATTCATTCATTCATACAATAACACAAAACAAAAACTTTTTTAAAATATGATAATTTTTTATTTAAATTGAATTGGTTCTTTAAAAGAATGATGGTTTTTAACAGGTCCAGCTTCATTGCTGCTCTCAAATCTCATTTGACTATTCTGAGGACAGAAAACAAACGATCCACAGTGGCATGATTGGGTAGTAACACTATGACGGTCAAAGCAGCATCTTGAATGGTCTCGCGGTAGCAGGGGATTGCATTTTGAGAAGACTTTTTAAAACTCACTATATCAAAGACTTCACAAGGGTACTTTTTATTTCCGTTGCTTAAAAATGTACCAATTTAATAATAAACAACTTTATTGCATTGTTACTTTAATTTTAAACGCCTCTCCCCTCCCTCTTTTTTTTTGCATGAATCAAACGCGGATCTGCCGTGGCTTAAGCCTCATAAAATTCTGAGTCGGGACATTTTTAACTGACCCAGATTACACTAAAAACACGACCCATTCCACGACTACCATCCTATTACTCCCTTTACTATTCCTGCTTCTGCTGCAAGAACTGATTGGTTGGTATTTTAGTCCTTGCACAAGAAATCTTGTGTTTCTCCTGTACATGGGATACCCAGAGTCAACCCCCTGTGGATTATAACTCGAGGCCGCTAGCTTGTGTCGAAAACGATGTCGCAAGTTTGAAAATTTAAAAATACCCCGCTAGTCCAATACATTTCTAACCACAGACACTGTGGAAAAACATATATATACACACACGCATAATTTCTTCCTATCGGGAAAAAGGAAGATCTGAAACGATTTTTATAACATTCAAGTAGTGGAAACTTAGAAAACAACGAACACCAAAATGTAAAATATATTGAATTCTTTATTACTAGGTTTATGATCATAAAAGTTAGCCAGTCTAAGAGCTGGTAGTGTCCTGATGGGTAATATGCTTTCGAACAAAAAATCCGACAGATATAAATAAAGTTATAGACAAAAGACGGTATTTGTTCGTACAGACAGACCAACACATGCTCGTTTGGACTTGCACTAATGGTGACTTTTTTGACGCGTCCTTGAAAAAGGCAGGAAAAGGTTACATGCAGTCTGTTGTAGAAAGGGGCAGAAAAGGGGGAGAAAAATTATGGGATGGCTTAACACAAAATATATTTAGCAGTAGAAATCTAAGAAGGAGAGAGGAAAAAAACTTGGTAGTGTCCAAAAATCAAGTCTGTTTTTGCTTTTAATTTCAAATTTCAAAATTATCGTTCGTTTATTGGCCAAAGCCTTTCATATTATTAAGAAAATTCAACGGCTTGACGCCATTTGTAGAAGATAGTCCCGAGAGCAGGACGTTGTGAATTTTGTGAAAAGTGATTAGCCTTAATAAAGCAAATATCCTATCCCATTGTATGGTAGAAAAGAAAGATTAATAATATTATTGCAGATGCAGGACCGCCTTTGTAGGAGAGACATGTGAACAACACTGGTACACTGTGGAATGGATGTGCTGGATTGGTCCTTTGGATATGACCCAGCTCTTTATTTCTTATGTATGCTCTTTTGTATATAAAACACAGTCTAAATAAGATATCACCCAGGAGACATTGTTTCATTATTACTTGGTCTTATCTGGCACTAGTCCAGTGCCAGAGTTCTGTGTGAAAGCTGTTGAGGAGTTTTAGAGGCCAGTAGTGATAGGGGTCGCCAGTATCCCCCCTATTACTTTTGGAGCAGTGGTCATTCGGCAGAAAGAATTCAGACAGTTCCAGTGGGCCAGATAAGTGAAATATCTGGTACCCTAACAGTACATCAGCTATAAGAGCAGCATACCCCTGCATTCAAGAAATAAAACATCTCCCTAGTGAAAGTAACAGTGACCTGGTATTGTAAAGAGACTGGGAGTGATTATAAGAATCCCAAACAGCCATCCAGTGTTAGAAACCAGTAATAGACAGATTTTAGTAACACTATTAGTTTAATTTAACAGTATTTGTTTGGATACTTGTCCCTGTGGGTCTAAAATTTACATTTTGTATATATTTTGAATTCTTTTCATTTTTAAAGTCCTGACCAGAAGAATACTAGGTTCAGGACCAAATAAATCATACAGAAAATTATTAATTGTATAAATATATCCCAGGTGTTATTTTCTTTAATCATAGCCTTTAATACTTGTTTGTGTAGAGGTGTATTATTGTTATAGTACCATCACACCACACTTGCATATGCCTAGACATTAGACGTAGCTATCATTCATACTAGTCAAGAATAAGTCTGCTTGAGGTCATAAGGTGGTAGCAGAAAGGTACCCTGATACTCAACCCTAAATTTGTTAGAATCAGGGACCTTCACAGCTGGTCTCATTCAGTACATTAAGGAAAAATATCAACAGTAAAATGTCCCGGTGTCAAGGCCCGTAAATTTATTCCAAATGTCCCGCTTCTTTAAGCTGCGGTAATGGTCCTTCCTGCAATGGAGAATTAAAAAAAAATCTTTGGGTAACGGATTTTATTCCGTGTTTTAGTAGTGTTACAATATTTATTATCATAAAAATTAAAGGATCTCCGGTTACAGTGGAAGTGTTACAGAAGTCAGATCTCCTTAAAAAGTTTATTGCTATATCAGCAGATAATACAAATACAAACTTTGGTGGAAAGAAGAGAAAGGGACAGAATAATCTGTACTTCAAAATGCAAGAAAACACTGTGAACAATTTAATTGGTATTGGTTGTCCTGCACATGTGATACATAATGCTGTGCAGACTGCTGCGGATTGCTTACCTATTGATCTTCAGTTAATAATTAACAAGATTTACCAGCATTTCCACATTTATTGTGTACGAGTTGAGGAACTCAAATCATTTTGCTAATTCACCAATACAGAATATAAAACTGTTTTGGGTAACAGCAAGACAAGATGGTTCTCTCTCTTGCCTGCAGTCCAGAGAGTTATTGACATTTTCCCTGCATTGAAGTCATATTTCCTTTCCATTCACAAATGTCCTACCAATCTCAAAAATTTCTTTGAAAATTCACTTTCAATTACACTCCTGCATTTCATTGCCAGCCAGTTAAAAACCTTTTCTGATACCATCAAATGTGTTGAAAAGCAAGAGACAACAGTAATTGAAGTGAAGGATGAAGTAAACAAACTGGTGGAAAAATTAAACTGCAGGAAGGCAGAAAAGTTTCTTACCACTACTGTGAGAAATCAGTTGCAAGAATTAGAAAAAGAAGGACACATAACAGTTGAAAAGTTTCAAAGCTATGCAGTAGATTTCTATGACCCCCTGCATTGAATATATTCAGGAGTGGTGTACACCATTTCTTACGCCTCTTCAGTCTATGGATTGGATCAATTTGAAGGGAAAGGAGTCTGTGACTCGGAAGAACATCCAAGAAAGCCGTATATTCATGAAGACAGTGTCACCAAATTTTACTGTGAATGTAAGAGGACTTGTTTGATGAGTTTGCATGTGTAAAAATATATTGTGAAAGCAAATTTGATGTGTGGAGTGAACTGAAGGATCAAAGTGTCAGTGAAAAATGGTGTGAGATGTTCGCTTATTTTACAAAGCAGGATATAAATGCTGAGAACCTGAAATGCCTAGTTAGTTTTTGTTTGGCACTGCCAGGATCCAATGCAGCTGTTGAACGTGTTTTTTCATTAATAAATGCGCTTTGGACAGACGAAAAAAAACAGACTTAAAATTGAGACAGGAAAGCTTTATTAATTATAATGACCCATTTTAAGGATTTCTCTTGTGCTGAGTTCTATGTCCAAATATCAGAAGAAAAAAAACTTCTTGAACAGGCCCATAAATCTGATAAATATTCTGATGAATCTGAAATATAAAACTTGACTATTGTGTATTTTTTTAAAGGTGCGATTTTTCTAATTAAGGATGTTTGTAATTTAGAATTCTTTTTTAAAGTGGAAGTTGTGTTAGTTAATGTGCGTATTTTTATACCAGTATCTTATTTTAAGTGCAACATATAATATATAATAGATTTATTTGTGCTTTACCTTGATTTTTAACATGTCCCGTTTTTTTACAAAATGTCCCGGGTTTTTTAGGTAAAAATTTGGAAATGTCCCGGTTTTTAAACAAAACATTATGGGAACTCTATGTTAGGCCCATATTTCCTCGGACATCGGCACAATAGGGGCGATGTGGTCAGCATCACGCCGGCCGCCTTAACTTTCCTAGAGTTGCTCTGGTACCCAATTCAGGAGGCTGGGTCGACCCCGGAGCCGTTTGCGGTCTAAAAAATCCCACCTCGAACCTTGGATAACCGAGCAAGGAAGCCAGTGCACTAATCACTGTGCTATCGCGGTTTCCTAAAACTATTAATTGTGTTCTTACCTACATCATTGTATATCATATTGTACAGATCCGTTTGAATACATATTTTGATGAACTCTATTCAATCTCTACTGTGATGTATAAATCTAAAGTTGGAGATAAATATTCATATTTACCGGCGATGATTTTGCCTGGAAATGTATGTAGGGGAGAAAACTGTAGAAATTTTCCCGCAACACTGGTGTGTTCGTGTACTTTCAATGTGTGGGGAATCACTTTTCACAGTGCAATACGCATCTTTCCCGGAAATGTTAGTATAAATATGTTTGTTTCACTTAGAAAATTAAAGGGTTTAATAGTGTGAAAGTATTACCCAAAAACTATTTTCGTAAGAGCTACATTGTTTTAGCAACATACTTGAGTTTTATTTGAAGTTACGGTAAATGAGAGATGTTGGGCTTCGATTGTGAGTACCGTAAATGACTTGACAGCACTCTTGTATATTCTGTAAAATACGGTGGAGTTTGGCAATGAAACCTTTACTGCAGTATTGGCTATGAACTGGTGTAAAACTTAAATTATTTCATGTGGTTACGAATGCTGGATTAACTAACTAAAACACCAGTCTGTGGCTTCAGTAATTAACGGTGCAGAGGTCTAGTACGTCTGCTGGTGTGTGAGTGTTGGATTTTCACCACTTTTCCTGCAATAGCTCACTGTCACATGCTGGAAGCATGCATTACGTCATGCAGTGTAGCTCCCTGGCGTGTCCGAGATGATGACGAAAGATCGGACTGTTTCTCCCTCAGACATGTGGTAAGAGGCAACAAATACAAGTTTGTGCATGGGTATGGTCCCAACTAAGATGGTTTGGCCATGTCTGCAGAATGGGAGAAGATCGGATACCACGACAAGCATGGGAAACAAAGAGCCAGGGATCCAGACCCCCAGGACGACCCAGAGTCCGCTGGGAGGACAACATTAGACAGTCTTTGAAGGACCGATGACTAGAATGGAACCAGGCCAGGAGGAAGGCAGCCGATAGGATAGTCTGGCGCTCTCTCTTCCAAACCTCTACACCTCGCGGTAGAAAGGGAACGACTAAGTAAGTAAGTAAGTGAGTAAGTAAGCATGGGTATGGCAACCTCCTGTTGTAAAACCAATTGTTACAAAAATCATCAGAGTACGTGAATGCTTTAGATCAGGTTTCCTTAAAAAGGACCAGCTGCAATGGTTGCTCCATTCTCCACAAGGAACGAAATAGAAAAAAAGAAGATTAATTAACCTTTAATATCTTGATCTACTCTATCCAATTCTTCATTTCTTCCTATTTGAGTATGATCTCAAAATGTTAACTATCGTGTATTGACTTGTATACCAGTTAAGTACGTATATTGCTTCACTGTGTGTTCGTCTTACTCTTTCACTGGTATATTTAACTGGTCCATGAATTCACTTCCGGTTTCCGGTTCAGTAGCGGACATTTTTGCTCAAACATGTGACACACATCAGGGAGAATTTTTCTCTTAATTCTATAGTTTCATGTTCTCCACTTAATTCTCACTTTCTTTCCCTTGTGTCGTTTGTTTGTCTGTCCTTGACGAAGACTTTGTGGCCGCAACGTAGGTTTGTCCTTATCCTTTCTCTTAGTAAGACGTATTACTATTTGTGTTTTTGTTTGCTTTGTCCATGAATTCAAAGTATTCTGATTTCCCAAATACTTTGTTTAATCACCTTCTTCATCATTTACCCATAGACTCCTTATGGGGCACAGAGTCACCACGTATCTTATCCCTTTGCAGAGACCCTGTATCTAAGCATGCATGTCATCTTGTAATGGTGGTTTCTGTGGTAATTTGTTTAAAATGATGAAGTGCCAGACTCATGCACACACGTGTGGTGGGTTTAGATGTTACTGAGATAAATATTACTTGTCTACAGAGTGAGGTCAGCTATGCAAGTCCCTGAGTCTAGTAGTTGAAGATGCTTGTTCTCAGGGTACCTGACTGCTACCACCCTACGACCTCAATCTGCGATATATTTTGAGCCTACTTTTATGTAAAGGTGTCTGGTTGTTATCTGGCTAGATGTCTAGGGTAATGTGTTATATAATGTAGAGAGAATGACAACAACCACTAATGTAACTCAATGAAAATGATTAAACAAATCAATGGTTAAAGTTTGAGTAACAATTTTTTACAATTTTAATTTCCTGTACCTCAATTTATTGGGTACAGGAATGTTTAAAACTCAAAATAGAATGGAAATGTATTTACAGTAATGTGAATTAAAAAAGACAACTTGTCTAGTTCTATTATGAAAATGTCTATGACTTGGAATGTCCTGGTAAAGCACTAAATGTTATAAAGGGTCACTCTTATGAGGAACGATTGTGTTCATCACCTCAAGAACGCTGTGTTGATTTAATACTGGAGAGATTATGTCAAGTGAAAAATCATGAACCCATGGATGGTTCTTATCTTTGAGTTCTGGAGCACTGTGGTCTTTCTTCCATAACGATAGTCTTCACGACTGCAACGTATAGACACTGCTACAGCACTCTTCAGAGTTTTGGGCAATCAGATACTTATTGCCTCGAACGTGCAGATTCAATAATTCTTCTTTGGCTCACTGAATGTTTCAACATGGAACCCTGAAAATAAGAGGATTAAGGCCTCCTCAGTATTTCAGACATATCTCTCCTTCCCTAACCAACTAAGCATTATCAACAGTTTCAAGATCAGTTTCTATGGCTACATAAATAGCTATCGTTCCTATCTGATGGGGTGACAGCTTCATACTCAGGTAAATTTCAATCATCAGTTTGATACATTCCTTTCATAGGAAAGTTATAGTTAATTTTATGAAGTCATGTGAAAACACTGTGACTTGCTGAAGATCGCCAGTGGTTTTCTGGCCTTCCAATCATAATAATGTCCTATTTTATTTCCAACTATGTCTTTTCATTCTCTCCCAAAGTTTAAGTAAGCCTGTCTGGCTTTTCAAAGAAATGGTAATCTTCCCCAATAGCACTTGTGGCATAACACAAAGTGTTGAGTTTGGTGCCTTTCTGGTTTTGCCTCTACCCATCAATACTGCATACACATTCAATAATACAGATACATCTCAATAATAATGTTTATATAAATGTTTATCTTACCGCATCAATGAAATAATGCACAATTTGTAGGTTAACCGGCGATCAATGGTCACACTCAGATCGTCCCTGGTGCAGAATAGCAAAGGCAGTGGTTATGAATGCCGTGCGTCTGATGATAACACTACTTTTCAAATCTTTATCTTCAAGTGGCAACTAACGCTGGCTTCAAATCGTTTTTATTACTACCATTAGTCTATTCTACCACTGCCAATCAAATTATGTTATGCCCACTTGCCTCTTTTTCAAAATAAATTACACTTTCAAAAATGTAACGTCCCCCCTCTCCCAAGACTGGCAAAGTTGAGTGAGGACATCAATGCGTCTGTCTCTCTGTCTTTTCTTTACAATATTTCTGTTACTATCTTAGCGTTTTTAATGAGAAAAGGCAATTATTGATCAGACGACTGTCTGTCATATCGTTGTTATATTTTTATTTCTCTCTTTATCATAATTTTCATCTTTGTATTTTTCCCTCTTCAGTTCTTCAAATAACATACTTTTTCTCTCTACGGTAGGATAATATATCATAATGTGGAATATGATATTCTAATAAACAAGTATTATCATTTTATTGTCACAGTCCTTTCGTTTATTTTATTCTGCATCGATGTTCTTTGGGCCACCCGTTATTTATCCTTCTAAGTTTCACTTTCGCCATCGCCAGCCCTACACATTAGTGGGTATTTTCAAATTTCCAAGTTAGCCGTAATTTTTTTCTTTTCTTTAAATCCACCACCGTTTTCCCTCCCTCTCTCGTTCTTTTTCAAAATGAAGCAACGCGTTTGGATTTCATCAGAAAATACAGCTAGACAGGAAATGAGAGCTTGTCTGTGTGTTTTTACTACCGTCTCCCAAGCTAAGTGTTTATACATTCAAACTGCGCTACTATTGAACGGGATGGGCATGTGGTTGTAGTGGATTTGCACCGCTTTTCCAAAATCTGCTAGTAGCAAAGTCACGCACTTTCGTTATAGTAAGTGATGCCTAGAACCACTGTTGCCTGTCGTTCTATTAATACTTCCTCTCTCTCTCTCTCTCTCTCTCTCTCCGTCACTCCTCCATTTTTCTCTCACTCTTTCTTGGAACGAAACACGCCTTGGCTGCCAAAATGTTATAGTTAATTTCAAGGACGGAGTATGAAAACTTGTAATATTGAGAGAGGGTACCATTCACTTTGTGTTAAGGCTTCTCAAAACTTGCGCGACTGCGGGCGAAGATGTTGAGCACAACTCCCTATTTTTATCTCTATAGTATTTGGATTTATAATCGATAATATTTTATCTGTTTGATCGGGGTATCAGGGATCTTACTACAACACGCATGTTAGTCGCCTCTTACGACATTCCTGAGAAATCAGTAGCCTTATTCTCTCTTTGTCTTGTCTGAGACCAGCCGAAACTGCGCAGGGCAATTATCTTCTTAATGACCCTGAAAGAGCTTGATGATATGTTAACTCTTTGACTCCGCAGTTATTTTCCACCCTGTGCCGTAATTTTAATTCGTGATAGACGAAAAACAACGCTTAGAGAGTTGTTTTGGCACGGGTGTCAAATGTGACCAACGCTGTGAGCGTAGTTCCGGAGTCAAAGAGTTAATGAAGTGGACTTAAGTATCTGATTGTGGGTTTCATTTTTGTGACGGCATAGTCTCCCCGGCTCTTCAATAGTGGTCCAACAATGGCAAGACTTAGAGTATAAAAATGAGGGTTTTCAAAGGTGTCAACCTTCGCTCAAGATTACTCTTAGCAGAGATACAAATTAAAAAATGATGCTTCTACTTCAGGGAGCCTCACATAATTTTACGGAAAGGAAAGCATAACAACTGAGATCATAACAACTGAAATCATCTAAGTTGTCATTAACTCCCGCCCCTTCTTTGAGGAAAGATATTGATTCGTATTTTCTGAACCCCCAGCTGAAGGTGATTCGGCAAATATTAATGTACTAGCTCTGTGTGGTTATGTATTTTAAAAAATAAAAACTTGAGTCATACGGGTGCAAATTCACTCAGTAATGATAAATTGGCTATAGATTTATTTTTACATATAACAAGTTTAATAATCAATTATCAGTTGATAGGATTAAAATAAATAAAGTTATTTATAAGAATGTGTCCTCATCGAATGATATAAAATGTTGGTGGGTAAGAGAATTTAATTGAAAATGTATATTGGCCGTGCTTGTGCGTTACTTAACTGACGATGGGGGGGTCAGTCGGCGTCTGCTTCAGTCGCTGTTGGGTCCCACAGGTGCTTTGGACTGTTCTGTCTCTTTAATAGTCAAACCCAGTGGCAGTAGCACGCCCCTTACAATAAGGCTGGGGAAACTGCTAAGGCTATCCAGGCACGCGTCTTCAAGACCCGTCTGATTTAGACGTCTAGCGTCGACTGCTGGCAACTTATATCATAAAGTAAGAAGAAATACCTGACTCTTTTTAAGTATTGGGTCTCCTGATATGAATATCAGGCTATCGCCCCTTCCATCCACAACGTCATCTTTCTCAAAATGTTTTTTTCCCTTCTGAGCATTAATATCAGAACAAGTGAGACGGATGAAAATGCTTTTGGACAGCGGAAGACGACAACTGAAAGATGTATATATATATATATATATATATATATATATATATATATATATATATATATATATATATCTATATATATATATATATATATATATATATATATATATATATATATATATATATATATATATATATCTGCCATCAATGGTACCTATACCTTGTAGCGGTATGGCAGCTTGCGTACCCTGACAATCCCCAGAGCTATGCCAGTGGGAGTTTTACTCCTGGTAGGTTCAACCAAGCTGGACTGGTCTGTGTGGGTAGGGGTCAGACAAAAGCTGGTACCCTGGTCCTCCAGGTTGGGGGTTTTAGCATAGGGCTGACACCCCTGTCTATGTAAAAAAAATAATGAAGTTACGGAAACAACATCAAATGAACAAACTTTGCTGCGGGATGGACATTCGGAGTCTGTGGCTCATATGACTGTCAGTGGTGAAAGCCGAAAGGAAGCCACTGACATGAAAACGGATGTCCTGACTGCAAAACAGGATACAAGAATAGGATTTTGGAATGTCAGGACAATGTACGAGACAGGTAAACTAAGACAGGTCACGGCAGAAATGAGAAACTATAGGTTACATATCCTGGGGATAAGTGAGAGCAGATGGACAGGGGCAGGAAAAGTTAAAACAGCAACAGGAGAAACAGTACTTTACTCTGGAAGAGAGGATGGACAGCACAGTGAAGGCGTAGCCATTATTCTACAGAAAGGGATAGAAAGGACATTACTGGAATGGAAACCCATCAACAATAGACTGATACGATTGAGATTGAGAGGGAGATTCACCAACACTACAATAATACAATGCTACGCACCAACGAATGACAGCGATGAAGAATTCAAGGATGAATTCTATCAACAACTGCAGAAAGAAATGGAAGACACACCTAGATATGATCTTATTATAGTAATGGGAGATCTCAGTGCGAAAGTTGGTACACACAGTACATATAAAGAAAGAACAATGGGGAAATTCGGCAGCGGAACAGCAAACGAAAATGGGGATAAGCTAATACGTTTCTGTAGCATTAACAACCTGGTCATTGGAGGAACACTTTTCCCACATAAGGAAATTCACAAGTTAACATGGGAATCACCAAATGGTCGGGACAGAAACCAGATAGACCACATCATGGTTAACGGTAGATGGAGACATGCATTACAAGATGTGAAGGTAAGAAGAGGTGCAGATGTGGGAAGTGATCACCATTTAGTAGTAGCAAAACTGAAAGTGAAACTAAGAAGGGCTGGACCAACTGTAACTACACAGAAAAGGTTTGACATCAGCAAATTGAAGGACCCCCTTACCAGAAAAGCTTTTGCGGCCGACATTAAGAAACGATATCAATTTGCCAAAAGCCAGGAAAAGACATTGACCGATGATATAGACCAGAATTTCAACACCATTTCAACAGTATATAAGGAAAGTAGCAAATCATGCTTACGATTCCAGGAAAGGAAGAAGCAAGACTGGATAACACCAGAAACACTAAACACCATAAAGATGAGAAAGGAAATGAAAAGAAAGAAAACAGAAGCGAAGTCCCCCAGGTTAAAGCAACTATATAGCGAACAGTACAGCCAGCTGGACAGGGAAGTTAAACGCCAAACCCGAGCCAACAAAAGGAATTTCCTAGACGATCTTGCAAAACAGGCAGAAGAGGCAGCACTGAGAAATGAACAAAGCACAGTATACAAAATAACTAAATTCATCAGCGGAAAACAAGGTGCAAACAATATTACATTAGTAAGAGATAAACAAGGAAATCTCATCCAGACAGCAGAGGGACAGGAAACAAGATGGGCAGAGCACTTCAGAGAAACTCTGAACAAGGAAATACCAGAGACACAATTGAATGTTCCTGAGGCTGAAAACGATCTAGATGTAAATACAGACATTCCACGAAAAGAAGAAATCATCACAGCAATCAAAGGGTTAAAGAACGGTGAAGCTCCGGGCCATGATAACTTAAATGCAGAGCTATTTAAGACAGACCCTGAGCTAGCAGCAGAACTATTAGAACCACTATTTGCACAAGTGTGGAAAACGGGGACAACACCATCAGAGTGGAACAAAGGAATAATTGTCAAATTGCCCAAAAAGGGAGATCTTGCAGACTGCAATAATTGGAGAGGAATCACTCTTCTCTCAGTTCCCAGCAAAATACTAGGCAGGATAATTATACAGAGAATTTCAAAGGCAGTAGACTACAAACTGAGGAAAGAACAAGCAGGATTTAGAAAGAACAGAAGATGTGTAGACCATATATTCACTCTCAGGAACATATAGAGCAGTGCTCAGAATGGCAAAGACAGCTTTACATAAATTTTGTTGATTTTGAAAAGGCTTTTGACAGCATACATAGGGACAGTTTATGGAAAATACTGAGGGCTTATGGAATTCCAAGCTGCATTGTGTCAATCATAAAAAGCCTCTATGCCAACTTTACGTGTAGTGTTGGGCAGAGCAACCTAACCTTCGAGGTGAAGACAGGAGTACGACAGGGATGCCCCTTATCAACCACTCTATTTTTAACAGTCATAGACTGGGTGATGCGCAAGACATCAGAGGGCAGTCCAAGAGGAATAAGATGGACTACATTTTCTACATTGGAAGATCTGGAATATGCAGATGACATTGCACTGCTGGCACATTCACATCAACACATCCAGGAAAAAACGGATAGACTTAATAAATTTAGCCAGCAGGTGGGCTTGAACATCAATTTAAAGAAGTCTGAGGTCATGACGCTCAATGTGAGCAACCCTGAGCCCATATCAGTAAGGAATCAGCAATTGGTACAGACAGATACCTTCACATACCTAGGAAGCATAGTAACACCAGACGGTGGGGCAGGCAAAGACATCAACACCAGAATGAATAAGGCAAGAACAGCCTTCTTTAGCCTAAATAACACCTGGAAGTCCTCCCAATACAGCACAAGCACAAAATTAAGATTATACCAGAGTTGCGTGCTTTCTGTGCTTCTCTATGGTGCGGAATGCTGGAGAGTCACAGAGAAGGAAATGTCAAAATTGTCTTCTTTTCGCACAACATGCCTAAGAAAAAATCACCGCATCTTTTGGCCGAATACCATCACCAACCAAGATTTGCTTACTCGTAGCAAGCAAGAGGACATGCACACCATCATAGCTGGCAGACGCTGGAGCTGGGTTGGTCATGTCCTCAGAAGAGACCCCGATGCCATCACAAGAACAGCTATGCTTTGGACCCCTGAAGGAAAGCGAAAGAAAGGCCGACCAAAAACAACTTGGCGGAGGACTGTGGAGGCTGAGATGCAAAGAATGAACCAGAGTTGGGGCACTGTACGAAGGATGGCCACCGACCGTGCCAAGTGGAATCAATTTGTTGTTGCCCTACAAGACGCCACTAGGCGTGATGGCCACTGACTGCTTTGACGGTCGGTGGTTAAGGATCGAAGAAGAAGAAGATATATATATATATATATATATATATATATATATATATATATATATATATAATATATATATATATATATAATATATATATATATATATATAATATATATATATATATATATATATATATATATATATATATATATATATATATATATATATATATATATATATATATATATATATATATATACGTACATTTAGAGATATATATACACAAATAGAGCTACTTCTTATAATAAGGAATTTCGCTGCATTTACACCAGCTGGGGGGCTTGAACGGTCTAAAACATTGCTTAATTCTTCACAAAAGGCGACGGACCGATATAAGTTAACAATTGCCCTGCCAATTCCGCATTGTTCTTGTCTTCGGAAATATCTTGTGAAACCTCCCTTGAGATAGAAGCGTCATTACCCTTCTGTCTACAAGTCAGCCAAGAGAAATCTTGTGCGAAGGTAGACACCTTTGACGGCCTATTTTAGATACTCTTGAGTTTTGGCCACTGTTGGACCACTACTGCAAAGCAGGGGAGGAATCCGTGACATATATGTACATACGAACTTTCTAAAATGTTAGTATAATAAGTATATACACCATGATATCATTATTCACTCCCTGCTCTCTATAAAACCAGAGGCCACCATCGCTATTGGTTCCTTGTGAGGAACCCTTACGAAACAAACATCAGCTCAAGCAGTGGTGGTTCATGAGACATGTCATTTTACACGATAAGGTTGCCATCCTCAAATACAACTGTACATCCACAAGCCATTTATATATACAGATTATACTAACACTTTAGAAATAATGCAGGTAATAAATTATACGCCTAAATGGGTATGTTGTGGGCGCTCGTAAGAAATAAAGACGTAGAAAACTAAACAACATTTATTATTTATTTCTTTAAAGAGCACAGAATCTATTTAGCTACAGATTAAACAACATGGTGCCTCTATATCCTTCTTTCCATTCATTCATTTGTCAACCCGTTCATACATCGTAATTGCGTTTATTCATTCATTCTAGAACTTCCATATTACCAGTGAAGAATTAGGACGGCAATGTTTGCAAGCAAGTTACAGCCCGTGTACCAGAGCTACTGTCAAACAGCTTGCGAAGTCAAGCTGTCTGAGCCGCCGTTTGCTGTTCCCGTCTGCTGGTCATGGAGTCCGAAGACAATAGAACAGTGGCTGGTGGAGGCGGGCTTTGGCCGGCAAGTACACGTTAATAAAAAAAAATAAAGAAAACCTTCGTATAGCAGCTGCAGCAATTGCAGTGTCGTGAAAGAGACTACCCCAGTAAAGCATTATTTTTATTTTTATTTGGGGGGGGGGGGGGGGGGGGGGGGCACTTGTCGTATATCTTGTCACAGTTCATTCTTTCAGCAAGACGATGACGCTGTTCACAGGGTTCCTTGTTCGAATCCCCAGAGTATCTATCACTTCTTTTTTTTAATTTAAATCTCGTTAGGTTAGAGCTCTGGTCTATCGCGGCAAAGATGCTGGGTTCGATTCACAGTATCGACACGCTCCAGTCTACCCAGATGTAATTGGGTACCTGACTTTGCTCTTGAGTTGGGCAAGGAAAAGGCAGAGAGGAAGGGAGGAAAACTGGTCACCCCCACCTCGCGATGCTGGACCTTTTATATAGTGAAGTCTCTAACACTTCACCCCCCTACGACAGTATCTGTTATGAGACTATGATAACTTGTGAATGCGTCTGTTAATTTAAGAGTCGTGTACTGGTCATCACTGAAGAAGGTCTTCTCTGAGTTACCTCTGCATCATTGAATCAACCTGTCATGTTGACACAGAGTGGGAGTGTCAGGTAACGCGAATGGTAGAATGGTTCGGTGTAATGGACCACTTGATAATATCATACTCACACACTCTTATGCAAGTCAATGACGACTGGAACTACAGCTGGCATTTCACACCGTTTAATAGGGACGCACACATCTGGACAGCACGGAACATAGTCATAGGAACATGTTGACGTATACATCATTAGGCATTTGAACAGTAGATCGTATTTCATGCAGCATTCAAATATGATGGAAGATATAAGGTAATCATTCAATGTTCTGGCAGACTATTGCCATACCCCCTAACTGACTGAACGCATCAGTGGGTATGGGTGTGTAAACACATAAAGAGTTCACTGGACGAACCTTTTCCTTGGCTAAGTTCTCCAGCGACATATATCAAATGTTTATATAACAAAGTGAAACCACGATAGGGGTTTTCATATTAGTGAGATCTCCATATCAATGTCCGATAATAAGTTTGATATACTGTTCTCTTGACAGCGATCCATAACGATGACAAGAATACAAGATGGCTACCTTTTCTGAGTTTTGCTCACTCACCCAGAAGAAGGATAATGATAAGCCAAAGTTAATTCACAACTTGAATATCAATAATTTCATAGAGTTTCCCTACAGTTCCACAGTACTAAGGTTGTTACATGTAGACATAAGCTCTGTTGGGAAACCTGTCATCTTCAACTGTGTATATAAACGACCAACGATGTTCGAAAAACACGAAGTCCATCTAAGTCTAACCACATAGAGATCATCAAAAAGAAGGGTCTGGTATTACCTGGAGTCCGAATTAATAATAAAGTGCATGAGGAGAATCTCTGACAATAGACTCTCGCAGAGACCCTATCTCCTTCTGAAAAAACATGCACAAATCACTTTTCAACCTTTAAAATGACCAGCCCAAAAATACACACAGCCATATCAGGCGGCATTATCAAGACTCACTACCCATGTCTCGAAAAACGAATATTTGCCCCAGATTTCGGCACAAAGAATATAGTCCGACCTAAACATACGAAGATATACAATATAAGACTGAATCTTCTTGCACTAGACAAGTAATACATATAAATTCAGGCCATAAACATATTGAACAAGATCAATCTATTTTCTGGCCCTAACAAATGAGAAATGACATAACTTCGGTATTAATCCGCTAAATCAATATTCAAGGGAGATCATCCACATAATCAAAAGTATAAATCAATCATGGATGATATAACTTTGACTGTAACAAAAGTAATCTCTTTTTCATATCAACTAGTCATGTCGTAATCTGTGCGTCAAAAATATGTGCGCAACAGACTACCTTGACCTTTTCTTATCCTCCTTTTAGCCCCCGTGTAGTTCCTTGTGGTCTCTGAAGAGACAAAGTCAGAATAGAACTACTGCCCCCTAAGGCATAATGTAAAAGGCGACTAATATGTGGTTGTGCACAAGTCTGGCAACCTCACTATTGGATCAAACTGCCACAGAAGCCACCACTATCATTTACCTATTTTTTAAGACTAGAGGCCGGTGGATGTGGAGAGATATGTTCTCCTGCGAGACCCTGCACGAAATTTGATGATTCATTCATTAATGTTCTCCCCCAAGAGCACAGGCCTTCAACAAATCCATTCCAAGTCCTCCAGTTCTGTGCTATCCGCTCAAGGTCTTTACATGCCTTCGTTATGCCTTTCACTTCTGTCTCCAGTTCTCTTCCCCACGTGTTTGTCGGGCTCCCTCAACCTCTCTTACTCTGGGGATTCCATAACTAGCACTACCTTGTCATGTACTTTATGATGATGATGGTGATGATGCTTTTACGCATTTCAGATTGACGATCTTGAGTTTTTTTAATGCCATCTATTGATATAATCTTACTATTAAAGAATATGTCCGCCTTCTGTGTGTGCGCGCATGTCAGAGCCGGCTCTTGCGCGATGTGGTCGCACAGAGGCGCGGACTTTGGGGAGGCTGCGAAATGTATTTGTTTTTAAAATAAATAAACAATAACTGTGACAAAACGGGGTGGCCCATATCGATTTTTTTTTTCACTCCGGCAGTATCGGTACATTTGTGGTACTGATTTTTATTATTTGCTTTCAATTGTCGCACTTTTCTTTCTTTCTTTCTTCGTTATTTTTCTGCTAAGTAGCAGATATTTGAGTATTGTCGAATTGCTTGACACTCCCTGTAGGTGATAATAATCACATTTGCTTGACGCTACCCAGATTTGCTGATATAATTACTCGCAGTCGCAAGGGAGCGGCACAGCTTGGCTAAGATTAGTACAAGATCTCGTGTACCGGCGGAAACTTATGACATAAGCGTTTCCTGTTCTACTTGTTATGACAAGAGTACTTTCTGATAAAGTAATGATGGTTACATTTTGAACACGCTGTTGCATAATAAGTTTACCGATCTGTCTGTAAGTTTGTACACAAGGGCATCGGACATCTTATTACCATATATGGGAGAGTTGACCTCTGCCTTACGTTCAAAATTATCCGATGTCGGAATATTATGAAATTACCGCATAACCCACCTGTTTGAATCTAATTGGAGTTTTTTGATAGCTCATAACAAAGGAAGGCGTGGGAAGGCAGGGAATATAATCTGATCATTTTCTCAAGCTATTTCACTTGAGAAATCGCTCGCCAAGACACCAGACTGCTACAGTGAAGAATTAGAATTACGAATTCCTTCTTAAAATACCGGACACCTTTTATTTGAGTATTTATCAGGACTTACAATATAGCCCAGGAAATCTCTAACATTTTAAATAAGGAAACCGGGACTGAGGAAACTGAAGGACCACACACACGAAGTCAGAGAGGGAACTTATTAAATTAACAACACCCCAGACGCGTGTAAGAGGCCGATTCAAGTCTCTTTCATTCATCTGAGCAAAAAGTCTGTGAGCCAGGATTGGCGTAAGTTGTGATTTGCATTTCATATTTTCATGTGTATTTCATAATACCATGTGAATTTTAATATGTGAAACTCGCGTGTGGATGTCAAAGTCATTTGAGGCTGGCAACCTCAGCCTATAGAATGATGATTCATGAACCACCACTGCACGGGCTGGGGATTGCTTTATTGCTAGTTTCGTAAAGAGATCTAAAAGCATAAAGTAGTTCCAGGTTCCCTATGGAGCAGGGAGGGAAAGATGAAAGAAATGATGTACATTCTAAGTATAATACTTACATTTTCAAAGCAGTGTAAATGTCCCTATAAACACAGTCACTTTAAAATTAATGTAAGTTTTCAAGCTTAAACCAGTGTAAATGTCTATGTGAAGATATTCATTTTAAAGTATTGGAAGTTTCAAACTTTTCAATCAGTGTAAAACATAAATGAAAACATATTCAATTTATATTGTGAACGCTTTTCAATCAGTGGGGATGTATATGTAAACAGACTCTATCTGTATTATTAACCTTTTCATTTAAATATAAAGTAACTATGAAAACTATTATGTTTAAATGTAAAGAAAGTTTTATCCCGAGGGATTAAATTTAATTCTCATCGAGGGTAAATTCTGAGTTAATTGGGATGGTGGTATGAGAAGATAGGAACCCATAGCTATGGGGTGGAAAACGCCATACTCAGAAGAGCGTTTCGTTCTATTCTTTTGCCAGAGTTATTGGTGGTACCAGCAGAAAGTACTATCTCTGGAACAAGAAGGGAACAGTGGCCTAAGCTTTAAGATGAATGACCCACTTGGTAGACTCTCCTTGACATTTCTGGGAAACGAGCTACCCCCGACAACCTTGATCAGGTGTGACAGGGGAGAGAAGTTTTGGTCTCAAATGGTCGTTAGATCACATTCATAAATCATATGTCACCATTTTGTATTATAAGACAGGTGGTTAGGTTTTGGTGATCTTTGTAAGAAATCTCTCGAGTGTAACTGGTTACCACCAGAGCTGTTAATACCCGAAGGAAAGATGATGCAACCCAAGTTCTTATTACTCACCACAGGCTGTCACGTTATCTATTCTCCTTGATACCTTCCACTACAACGTGTATATCCAATGACTCTTTAGTTTTATAAAACAATCTGTTTATTTATAAGTCCAACTGGACTACAAGGTTCATATGGTTGACATAACTCAATACCCTGACTACTGACGGTCAGAACGTTCACAATCAAAAAGAGCATTGTTCCGTGTATAAAAACGACAGCATCAATGACATACTGTCCCATGTCATTTGTAAACAATGGTGGCTTCTACTGACTCTTTGGCTTTTCATAGATAAAAGTTATCAAACTGTTCACACACATAACGAGAAGTACAAACCGTATACAATTCTTCCAACATAATATCTTTACTTAGTCGTGTGAAAAGTTTACACTTGCAGAAAGGGATAGTTCTCAACTTCTAACAAGGAAAACTCACCGATCTGCAAGACTGATGTGTCTCGCTCGGAAGCTAGTTCTCGACTCTTCTTATAAAAGTACTCAGCCCGTGCAAAGCTTTCTGTACACACTCAAGTGTCAACAATGCCTAGGTCTTCGCCTATTAATTAAGGGGAGCTAACTATAAATTTCTAAGAGTTACCTTCTCTTGACTAGTGCTTATACTTGCTAGTCTTATTGAAGTACGTCGGTCTGTTAGACTTTATTTCTAATACTAACGTGTAAACTTGCGTTAGTGTTGGCCGTACTGTAACATATGTCCCGGGGCTACAAAAATGTATCCTAGAGGGAGACATTTTGGTACTATCTAACCTTAAAATCTCCAAAAATAACATCCCAAAAACACAAGAGTATATAATCATGACATCATATGAAAAAAATTGAAAATTATGTGAAAACAGTAAATTACCATCATAGAAAACCTTACAACATGTGACTTAGTAAACTATAGGCGCACATTATGTAATATGGTAATCAACTAATGAAACAATCACGTAGCCTATGTGGGAAGGAAGTGGTATAATAATATTATGAATATGATATAACTCAAAACATTATCAACAACTGTTGATGGAACATGTATCAAAAGTAAAAAAAAAAACATATCATGTGATAATATGGCATCAACGTCAAGAAATTCATACAAAAAAAAACACATTATGGAAATCAGTGGAGGTGTCTGGGGTGAATGTGGAAATGTAGATGATATCTGGGTAAAAAATGAGGCAAAGATCTGTGAAAGGTAATGTGGTTGGTAACCGATGTGTGCGAAAGTAATCCAAGTGTCCTTCAAATGTGGTGATCGTGTTTGTGATATGAAAAAAACATCTCTGGCTTTATCAAAATAGCCAATACATATAAAAAAAAATCTCATCGCTGTGTGTCATTATACAATGTCTGAATCGCTGAGTTAGAAAAATTTACTAACTGTGTAACGATACTCTGCATAAGATTGATGTGCAGTCAATTAGAAATAACAGCTGTATACATGTTATTTACAATTGTAAGACTCGCATTTAGGACATGGTGTATGAGCTGTGGATTGTCTGTGATCGTACGTACGTGTAATGCGAGGCTGTTTATGTTGTCATCAGTGGAAGTCCCAAAAAAAACTGGAGCTTGACCAATGAACGGTGTACTAGCTCTACGATATCTACTTACACTATTGAAAACTAGTTTGCCTGGAAACTAAGGTTTCTAATAACTGTAATGTCTCTCTACTCAACATGGTCGATAAAACACATAAGAATGAAGTTGTAATACAATGTAATTATTAATAGTCTCAGTGATATACTGATTGATTATGCTAAACGAGCACATAGTATCTTGCGACTCCGTCTGTAGTGGCCGTAAGGAAGTGACAAGAGTAATCGTCCATCTAGATGAGTCGGATACGTCCTTGATCTTCTCAAACAGTGTTGCATCACGTCACAAAAGATTGCTGGCCGGATGGGGTGTGACAATTATCGCGCAGTGCAAGGTCAAAAGAAGGATGTAACAACCCATTTTCATTCTGAAAAAGACTAAGAAAAAGACAATTATAAATGTTAGTGTTTGGCAAGCATCATTCTGGCCAGTTCTAGTAATGCGACGTCTCGTGATGATATGCGCTGATCAAATTGAGGGTTGCCTGTGTGGGGAGTCGTCGTGGTGATATGAGCGACGTGTTCCTCAGGGTTACGAGGATGTGTAACGTCCGAAGGGGTGGTGGGCAGTTTTCGACATTTTCTTCGAACTCGCAGCCGTACGTGTTCCTGTGTAGGTCTTATCAGCTTCGACAATGGAGCTGAATCAGTGGTGGACGATGAGTAATGACGTTTAATAGCGCATCGAGTAGGTATGTCAATTTCTATATCAGAATGGATATCTTCAGACACGGAGAGTGGTGGTAGTGGGTCAGAAGTGATATCTCTCCATGATTCTGCTGTGATTGTGGCAGAGGAATCAGTCTGGTCATCTGGGGTATGTGGTTGAACTGGAATCGAAGATGAAGTCATGTTGGAGTGTTGCGGAGAAGAATATTCATCTTCGGTCTGTGGTTCAGTGTGACTTCGTAACCGAGCATTGCGTTGTTGTATCCTCTGTCGTAATTCTTGTAATGGTATGCCGTCTTCTTCGGATGAAGTATCTCGTTCCTTTCTATTACGTTCCACTGCTTCTCTGAAAGCTGTAGGGATATCGGCATGAGGAATGGATTCGTCATCGCTGGAAGCAATGGAAGTGGAAGATGTATAATGTGAAAGAGTAGCTTTTCTAACAGGTCTCATAGATTTCATCCTAGGTGTCGGAACAGGTCTGTGATCATCTAACTTTATCTGAGACGCATGAGCTTTGGTGGTGGTGTTAGTCTGCACGTTCAACTTAGGTCTTTCTCTTACACAATTGATTTCTGCTCCATCATTATTCTTACAGTTTGTTGTTCTTTTTGTTTTACACACTTTGATTTTGACACATTGTCCACTTTCTGTCCTGACATTTCAATTATTAACTTCGAAAAACTTTCCATCTTTTATTTCTTGAAGGAAATTTCGAACTGCTACTCTACTGCTTCTATTATTTAAGGATTCCCAGTGTCTAGGTTGTCTACGAGAGTAATTGATGTGAGGCTGGTGGTGAGGATTGCTATGTCTAGATTGTCCACGAGAGTAATTGGCGTGAGGCTGGTGGTGAGAAGTGCCTTGCGGTTGTTGTGTGTAGGGCGGAATCTGGCGATAATTCCGTGAAATATGTCTAAGCATCCCACAATTATAACAAGTAATAGGTGTTATATTGTGTATTTGTGACAACCGTGAAGTCGTCGAAGCATTGCGTCTTTCGTAATGTCTGCCATCATTCCTGTGGAAAGTATCGTGACTGTGTAGGTTACGATGTTGTGCATCCTGTGAATAAGATGTGTACCGTAGTTCATTGTTGTTTGTGCCTCTCCTCCATTGATGTCTATAGTGGTCTACTTCCATCGGTTCTGCAAAATAGTCTGATCGTGGTTCTCGTCCAATGCGTTGATGAAAACGTTTTCTTACATTTTCTTCGTAGACTGCATTCTGAAGCGTTTCCGTGATAGATTTTGAATCTTTTCTTAAAAGGTGGAGTTTTAGGTTATCTGCCCAGAGACCATCGATGAAGATTCCGACTGTTATCGTCGAAAACCTTGATAAAAATACAAATGGTGATAAAGTCTATCACCGGGTAATTAATTGATAAAGTTCTGTTGATGTCTATTTGGTAAAGTATATCTCTCTGTTGAGGTGATTAGACTGTTGTAGTACATGCGCCCACACAGAGCAGATGATAAATAGGTTAGCTCTGTATTGTCCCTGTGTATAAAGTCTGTAGTGAGTGGTATGAAGGGTACAGTCACTCACCCTGTACTGTCAAGCATAGATCAACGAATCAGACTAGTGTTCATTTCCAATTGATAGCACATCATTTATTTACACAGCAACATCAATCCGATACGATACACTACACAGGTACAACAGGATACACAAAAATCAATAATAATCAATTGCGCAGAACGTTACAGCTGTTCAGTATGATGTAAACCCTGTTTACATCTCAGTTCTAATGTTACATCAGTAAATTCACCAGAACGACTGCTGACACTGCAGTTACAAAACGCCACCCAGGCTTAAATCTATATATATTCGCAGTTCTAATGTTCCACCAGAACGACTGCTGACACTGCAGTTACAAAACGCCACCCAGGCTTAAATCTATATATACTCAAAAGACTGTCCGCTCTGTAGTCTATAAGTAATCTGGCCTACACAACTCCTGGCCCTATAATCTCCAGAAAACTCTCCCTCCATAAGGAACAATGGCCTTACTATCTCCTAGCGCCGTTCCTGCACAGAAATCTATCAGGGAGGTAAATATGATCCAAAACATCGGCCTGTAGACACCAAGGCCTCAGAACATGTCCTTAACATAAAGTACACCTTATCTTCTCTTATCTTCCCTTATCTCATCTTATCTGCAGATTTATCACATCTTATCTGCAGATAAACACACCTAAATAGGCAAGTACTAGTACACCTCGAAAAATGGCCAAATATCGTTCCCTTACACTACCCTTGGGAACACACACAAGATACAGGGCTGACTCCAGTCAACCGCCCAACTTAGACTGCCACGGGATGACACATCTCCCGCACAAACAGACACCGGACTCGGCTGTTCACGGACTCCCCGTGAGCTATTCACAGCCGGCCGAAACCAGTACAGAATAACTACATGACCAGCGCTCACACGCTTTCTGTACACTCTGTTTTCTAACATATAAATGTTTAAACAACTCACAATTAAACCAGCTAACAAGTGCGACAACCCTGAATTCACACTGTATAATCAGTTTAGTACGTATCACTCCCCTTTGACCTTAACAGTTACCACCCGGTCCGGAGAAAAAAATGATTTATCATTTTTTTGAAAATACTACATCAATGAAAAATAAGGGGTCAGCTAAGCTCTAATATATGCTTACAACAGTAGCCTTATGATAAGGTCAAAATAATACATCGCCAAATAATAAAGCAAGTGTACAATAAACAAATTACCCATAATAATCTGCTAAATACACCGAAATAATCATTTACAAACAAAGTTAAGTATTATTATTGTAGACCAAACATGACACAATAAATAGAAAGTAAAGTCAAGATCAAACAAAAGAAGCATGATCAGCAAAGAAAATCAACAAAGAAATCGAAATAGGAAGAAAGATCCATAATACCTAATAGTAATAATTGAGCTAATCAATTCCTGCATGAAATACATAGAACTGTCACTAATAATTACATATACTAATTCATATTACAATACGTAAGAATACAAAGTATGGAAGTATAAGAAGTGTAAGAAGTAAACGTATACAAATAGTATCAAGTAACATTCAGATGAAACATGGAAGCATAACCCAAGTATAGACCGCTTCCAAAGAAATGGAGTGAAACGAAGAATCATCCGAAAAGGCAGAAGGAAATACAAAATAATGAATGCATAGAAAAACGACAACAATACATCCCAACAACAATCCAAGTAACTAACGCATAATAAATAATTTTAGCTAAATTACAAAACTTATTCTTAACTACAATGATTTATCACAGACATCACACAAAAAAGTGCGATATATAAAATTATCACAATCTCAAAACAAAACAAAAATTACTATTTTAAATGGAATATCAACATATATTATTACACCTAATTAAGCGCTTTGGCGCAGAAAAAAATATAACAATGTCAAAGAAAAATACATTTCCAAAAAAAAAAATTACAGTACAAAAAAGTTTCTTTAAAGCTAAGTTAAATAAAAATAGTATTTTAATTTTTTCTAGATTAGATCTATAACTAATATACCAAAATGAAATTATCTTTAACCAAATGAATGACATCTAACAAAAAAAATTCCAATACTTAAGTAGACTCATAATAAACGCATACTAGTTTAAACAAAATTCAGCAGAAAAAAAAACACATGGCAAAAAAAATATCAAAAACCAATGTTTCAAAATATGTTTACAAATACAAATACAAAAACATAAATAACACATACAAGTTTAGTTTCAAAATTACATTTCACAACACAATAGTTACTGCATATAACCTCTGTATATGGTAATATATTAATTAGACATAGCACCAGAATAAAAGAAAAAAAAAATTAATGAATAACAAGACTCTCTGAAACAACTAACGCATATTCGTCGCTAATGAGTTTGTGCATAGGGCTGGCAAACTCATCATGTACAAATTATCCCAAGAACCAACGCTGCAAAACATATCAATGTTTGATGAATCAACTATCATTGCTTCAAACTTCACAACGTAGCACCTATGGTCATACATAATATGGTCTAAGTGGAATAGTCTTCCGACTAGCGTATGAAAAAAAAAAAATCACAAATCCACAATCTCATTACAAAAATTAAAGATAAGTCACTACAAAGTGATATGTCATAATTTCATTGCAATCATAACACATGCAATGTTTATCAACAAAACAATCATGTAAATAATGACAGAGTCACAACAGTGCATACATATGAACATACACAATACCTAAGACATTATGTAATGTAAGTTACTATACAATACAGTAATTCATTATCCAAAAAATAAATTAAGTGTAAAAAACACTATAGCAATCTTAAACTAACTCCTAAACAAACAAAAAAAAATAAATAGGTCACAAATCCGCGGTCCTCGATAGCATTCTGTAAAACCGCACGGGGCAATGTCATACAACACCGGGTCAACAGGCTGGCTGGGTTGCGCTTGACTAGACACCTGGTCACAGGTTGACCCACATTCCTCTCACAGTAAAAAATAACTTCGGTGCGAAGATTCTTAACAAGCCGAATACTGTGGGAAAATATAAATGAAAATGTCTATTTCAATCAACTTGTGAGATTTATTGAAGTAAAACGGAAAGTTAGTCTTACATTTACCCAAACGTGTGGCAGTGAAAACGTCTGGTTTCTATATGATGCCATCATTTCCTCGTCACACAGCAGATAACACAGAAGGATAAGACATCCTGACAGAAATGAAGGTCATCACAACAGTAGGCTGAAATAAAATCCTACTTACACAACGAGATATTCTCTCGAACTCAAAATGCATAACAAGCAGTAGTATTTGAAACAATACCCTTACTGTTACCTTGTTTACAACCAAGATTGTTCTTTTGTTGTGCAACATTATTATGATTAGTATTTCTACTTCTATAAAAATATCTAACCGATGGATTTTGTTGTGTTCTAGAATCATCGTTATAAGGCTGATAACCTTTATTGTAGTTATTTCTTTCACCAAAACTGTTTTTATTCTCCTTTGTGACAATATTCTTACTAAATTGATCAGTACCAGTGATAACAAAATTCTTATGGTTATCAACATGTTGAGTTTTATTTTGGGTACAAGTCTTACTAATAGCTTTGTCCCTTATTATCTGTTTATCAGTATTTCCATCATTAAAATAATGGTTGGTCTTTTTAGCTCTGCCTTGAAATTTATCTCCATTTTTTTTTGCAATCTATAGAACTGACTGTTATAGCAGAATTATCTTTACTGGCCTGACGCCACGAGTCAGTAATGTTACCAGAAGTAGTACGTGGGAAATTGTATTTGCCACGTAGTGATCTCCGTCCATCATGTTCGACTTTCGTCTCAGCTTGTGTAAAGGGCTGGCTTCTTGCTTGTTTTATTTGGTGATAAACATTCTGTCTACCTTTGTCAACATTGACAGTAGACAAACCCTTAATACCCAAAACAACATCTACCAAACCATTAAATCTTTTTCTCAGATCATTAATCTCAGCATTTCTAAGTGAGATATCTTCAGTTTGTTTCTTAATTAAGTTATTAGATGTTAAAACCTTACTCTTCTCCTCCATGAGTAATTTCTCAATATGAGTCATTTCTTCTTTCTTAAACGATAACTCCTCTACTCTCCTTTCTACATCCTTTTCTTTGCTTTCTCTCCTCTGTCGTGCCAATTTCCTTAATCTTTTCCTTTGCACCTCTGCTATCTGTGGTTGAAGTCGGGCCACCTGGGCCTCAAGACCTTCGACTTGAGCAGCTTGTGCTCTCAACTGTGTTAACTCCAGTTGAAGTACTTTGATCTTATTATCATAGCTATCTTTAATCTCATTAATTATCTCTGTATTCTTCACCAAAGCCATATTTTGCAAAAAATCCACCTCACTTCTTAAATCTCGAATCGTTTCTGTATCAGACTTCTCATTTTCCTTAGCCTGAACTTTTAATTTCTCACAAATATCATTCTTCTCTTGAAGTTCTCGAGTGAGATTACCCACTTTGCTATTCTTGTGTTCTATCTGAACTTCCAAATCTTTTACTCTAATGCACGCAGAGTCTAATGCTGTTTTTACACTAGCAAGCTCCAAGTTTGATTTCTGTAACTCACTTGTGAGCCTAGACACTGTTTCTTGTAATTTTTTCTTTTCAGCATCATCTTGTAAAAACTTATCTCTCTCCTGTAAAGCACTCTGTTTGTTTACTTTTGTTTGTTTCTCAATATTCAATTCCCTTTTATGCAGGTCAGAAACACTGTTGTGGATTATCTTGAATATACTTTGCACAATATGTCCGTGTTCAATCTCAGTATATTGTTGCAAAAACACACGAAGGTGCCGTAGCAAATCAACCAAATCCCTAGCCATTACAAAATTACAAACTAACTTAAAGTTATGTTCCGCAAATGACTCTAGGGATGCTGACACATTAATCAAAAAATAATCCATCACCCATGTTCCAAGTCGTGGGCCTCTCAATCCCTTTTTATCTCTTCCTACCACCAATGCATACTCCAACATAGGTCTTATATCTGTAGGATCTACATCACACCACTCAGGATCCATATCAAAATTCATAGTGACTTATTCACTCAGTTCACTCTATGTATCAAGAAATTTTAATTATAATAAGTTTATGTCCCTGGAAATTTAGATAATTAATTTCCACCTCACACAATAAATATTTCTTCAAGAGATTAATGTATTAAATAATGTATCAATTCTCAATTATTATGCACTAAACCCTATACTAAACAGTTAATAGAATACATAATGTGCAATATGAGAAGACTTGATAGCATACATACATAAACACAGTTTCCACAACAACGAACACCACTTATCTTGCAAATAGCAAAAACGTCCTTCTTTTCCCGTTACAATCGATGGGCATCAACATCAAAGATGACACAACATAAGCAGAGTCCCATGTCAACTCTCACTCCACCTTGACACAGCATGCTATGTTGTCGTACACAGCACAGGAAACTGGAAACTGGAAACAGTATGCTATGTGATCGTACACAGCACAGGAAACAGGAAACTGGAAACAGCGCAAGTTACCCACTTGTTCCCTCTGTCGTCGCGAAGGTACACTGTCTGTCACTCTTGTCGCAAAGAGTTACCTGATATTTCGAACTTGCATATAAAACTGGAACATACTGTAATTCTCATAATGCAGATATCGCTGATGATGACGAATCAGGACAGGTCGCCATAACCATGTCAAAGTTTACTTGAAAATTTCCCTCCGAAACGTAGAACTGGACACGCTGCAGGAATGTCATATGGAGGCATGTAAACACAAGACGCATCATCGTGTCACCGATTACAGGTCATGAGTGACACACCACTGTCTGTGTATAGTAGAGGCGTTGCCGATTACAGGTCACGATCGACACAAAAACTGTAGAAGGTTCGCCTTTGTTTCTTAACAATGTAGAAGTAAGAAAAGGTGTTCTAAATCCAAGCCACGCCCACAGCTACCGTGGCCAATGCGAGAACTTCTTAGTACTTTACGCCACACACAGGGCACACTCTTAAACAGGTCAAAGTTCCGTAGAAACAATCTTACAACGCGAAGTCATGGGTCTAACGCCCGTAAGGTTGGCCCACCAAATGTTATCGTCGAAAAATGGTGGGGTATCTATACAAATGGTGATAAAGTCTATCACCGGGTAATTAATTGATAAAGTTCTGTTGATGTCTATTTGGTAAAGTATATCTCTCTGTTGAGGTGATTAGACTGTTGTAGTACATGCGCCCACACAGAGCAGATGATAAATAGGTTAGCTCTGTATTGTCCCTGTGTATAAAGTCTGTAGTGAGTGGTATGAAGGGTACAGTCACTCACCCTGTACTGTCAAGCATAGATCAACGAATCAGACTAGTGTTCATTTCCAATTGACAGCACATCATTTATTTACACAGCAACATCAATCCGATACGATACACTACACAGGTACAACAGGATACACAAAAATCAATAATAATCAATTGCGCAGAACGTTACAGCTGTTCAGTATGATGTAAACCCTGTTTACATCTCAGTTCTAATGTTACATCAGTAAATTCACCAGAACGACTGCTGACACTGCAGTTACAAAACGCCACCCAGGCTTAAATCTATATATATTCGCAGTTCTAATGTTCCACCAGAACGACTGCTGACACTGCAGTTACAAAACGCCACCCAGGCTTAAATCTATATATACTCAAAAGACTGTCCGCTCTGTAGTCTATAAGTAATCTGGCCTACACAACTCCTGGCCCTATAATCTCCAGAAAACTCTCCCTCCATAAGGAACAATGGCCTTACTATCTCCTAGCGCCGTTCCTGCACAGAAATCTATCAGGGAGGTAAATATGATCCAAAACATCGGCCTGTAGACACCAAGGCCTCAGAACATGTCCTTAACATAAAGTACACCTTATCTTCTCTTATCTTCCCTTATCTCATCTTATCTGCAGATTTATCACATCTTATCTGCAGATAAACACACCTAAATAGGCAAGTACTAGTACACCTCGAAAAATGGCCAAATATCGTTCCCTTACACTACCCTTGGGAACACACACAAGATACAGGGCTGACTCCAGTCAACCGCCCAACTTAGACTGCCACGGGATGACACATCTCCCGCACAAACAGACACCGGACTCGGCTGTTCACGGACTCCCCGTGAGCTATTCACAGCCGGCCGAAACCAGTACAGAATAACTACATGACCAGCGCTCACACGCTTTCTGTACACTCTGTTTTCTAACATATAAATGTTTAAACAACTCACAATTAAACCAGCTAACAAGTGCGACAACCCTGAATTCACACTGTATAATCAGTATAGTACGTATCACTCCCCTTTGACCTTAACACCGACCAAGTGCCTTTCTAATTCTTCGGAAGGAATTGATGCCCCAAGGAAAGCATCCTCGGCTAGATTTAGTAAGCGATCCCCAAACATTTGAACGGGTTCATTACGCTCCTGTTTAATCTTCCTAAGAAGTGTCCACGCGTGCATTGAATCGGATATGTTAGAGTAACGATTCACCAACTCTTTGCGAAGGCTATCAAATGTTTCATCTGGAAAAGCCTTACTTCGCCGGCGTAAGAAATCTGTAACAAGTCCATCCAAAGATAAAAATGCAATCCGTTTGCGATCCGAATCTGAGGCTGAGTCAATCAACGATGCAAATTTTTCCATGTCTACCAACCATTTTCTAAAAAGTATGGGATCTCCCGAAAATGGAGTAACAACTGTTCGAATGGCATGAAACTTTGCATAATGATCCACCTGATGAAGAGAGTCAGTAATCTGCTTCAAAGCCAACATGGTGGGATCCATATCATGGGGTAATGGTACAGTATGCGGTAATATGGGTTGCTGTTGCTGCTGATTTTGTAACATTTGTTGGTGCAGCATTTGTTGGTGATGCATCTGTTGTTGTATTTGTGCTTCTGAAGCGCTAGTGGTGTCCATTATAAATTCGTAAATGAATGTGTCAATAATTCAAACAGAATGTTCAATTAGATAACGTAGACAGGGGCGTGAGCTGTTCACGGCATCACTTTACATATGTGTGACAGGGGAGAGAAGTTTTGGTCTCAAATGGTCGTTAGATAACATTCATAAATCATATGTCACCATTTTGTATTATAAGACAGGTGGTTAGGTTTTGGTGATCGTTGTAAGAAATCTCTCGAGTGTAACTGGTTACCACCAGAGCTGTTAATACCCGAAGGAAAGATGATGCAACCCAAGTTCTTATTACTCACCACAGGCTGTCACGTTATCTATTCTCCTTGATACCTTCCACTACAACATGTATATCCAATGACTCTTTAGTTTTATAAAACAATCTGTTTATTTATAAGTCCAACTGGACTACAAGGTTCATATGGTTGACATAACTCAATACCCTGACTACTGATGGTCAAAACGTTCACAATCAAAAAGAGCATTGTTCCTTGTATAAAAACGACAGCATCAATGACATACTGTCCCATGTCATTTGTAAACAATGGTGGCTTCTACTGACTCTTTGGCTTTTCATAGATAAAAGTTATCAAACTGTTCACACACATAACGAGAGGTACAAACCGTATACAATTCTTCCAACATAATATCTTGACTTAGTCGTGTGAAAAGGTTACACTTGCAGAAAGGGATAGTTCTCAACTTCTAACAAGGAAAACTCACCGATCTGCAAGACTGATGTGTCTCGCTCGGAAGCTAGTTCTCGACTCTTCTTATAAATGTACTCAGCCCGTGCAAAGCTTTCTGTACACACTCAAGTGTCAACAATGCCTAGGTCTTCGCCTATTAATTAAGGGGAGCTAACTATAAATTTCTAAGAGTTACCTTCTCTTGACTAGTGCTTATACTTGCTAGTCTTATTCAAGTACGTCGGTCTGTTAGACTTTATTTCTAATTCTAACGTGTAAACTTGCGTTAGTGTTGGCCGTAATGTAACACAGGGACGAGCGTGAGCAGAGTGAAAAGAACCAACCCATCAGAAGGAGCAGAACCGTCATTGGCAGCTAAGTTCAAATCTATGCTGCCACTTGAACTTCTTGTAACATCTCACATTCCATAAAGACTGTGATGATAACTTCTTGATCCATAACTGTTCAAATTATTTTCCATTTGTTAAAACCCAAAGTGATTATTAAATTTTGTTATTTGTAATGTTACAAATTTAACTTCGATTTAATCATTTTAAAGTTACTGCATGTTTGTCTCAGTCAAATTACTACACACACTCTAAACAGAGCTATACTAGAATCATAGAATTCCACTGAGTAAATCAGGGGTGGGGGTTCGTTGCCGTAGTATTTCCGTTAACCTTCAAGGGGTAACGGCCAGTGAAGTCAGTCAACGCTCATGATGACCATTAGTGACAATGTACATTCTCTCGTCATGAATTATAATTTGGTATGAACATTTATTTCAAATAATGATTGCCTGTATCGTTTCGTCAACATATTCAAGTCTTTACCCATTAAATGATGTCTCGTTGCAAACTGTACCCTGCGAGTCCAGCGTCTACTTTCTCTTCGATTTGGTCACACAGTCTTGACCCGTTATAGTATTATATGCCAGCACAATACCGGCCCACTAAACATTCGCAAAACTTACTATGCAAAGATACGTCGGCCACAGACAGTAAGGGGGCTTTAACGAGCTGAAAGTAATAAGTGATTAAATCCTTCACAAAAGCGTCGGCAGAATTACAGAGTTAACATACTCAGCCAAAGCAGTATTGTTCTCGCTTATTCTGAATATCTTGTGAAGACTCCCTTGTTAATAGAAATGTCATCACCATTCTATCAACATCTCTGCCAAGAGTAATCTTGTGCGAAGGTAGATACCGTACCTTTGAAGCCCACATTAGATACTCTTGAGTTTTGGCCACTGTTGGACCTCTACTACAAAGCAGGGGAGGCAATACCGTCACAATAACATTAAAATTTTAAAAAGTATGAGAGCAATTAAACAGAATACTTCTAAGTAACAAACTATTTGTTTACATGAAACAGATAGTTTCATAATAATCTATATAGTTTCTTTTCAAGAGCAAAGTATTGAGTGCCCACCTGTAATTCTACTTGAATACAGAAATCAAATCACCTGTAATAATAATGGTAAAAAAAAAAATACATAAATGAATTATTGTTTTTTTTTTAAATGTTACACTGGACATCACTTGCGGAAATATGTGTGAGGCAACTCAATAGCATGAAAATAAGTGTTGTAAGAGTACAATACAGTACTGACCCCAGGGGAGGGTGGCATCATGAGATCTCGCGGTAATATCGGAATGAACGTCGCTGAATTTTCCGCACAGAATATGAAGGGAAATAACGCAATAACTGCAATTGAATATTCTGTGCGCAACGACCAGCGACGTTCATTCCAATATTACCGACCATCTTCATTGCACGCGGACAACTCCACCAGTGCTCCGATCTCCTCCCTTAGATCACACAAGGAGAATCTCAGCACAGCATACGAACTCCGTAGAACTGGCGTTGATCCCAGTGTGTGTATATAGCAATCACACATTCTATAAATATTCTTGTGGTGGGTAGGTTTCGCTAATTTTGTAAATTTTGCTAGGGCAACGGCCGTATGGCTTACTCTTTTCTATTTCCAACTGCCAATGGATTTTTAACACGCGCAACTTGCACATGGGACCTCTTATTTTTTGCCATTTTCCGAGAAGGCTAGACTTTCGATCTCACTACGTATGAGATCTGGGGGGGGGGGGGGGGTATGACATCATTAGGACCCACTGGTTCAGAAAAAAATTTCAATAAAATATATTTCCTGTACTGAGAACCGAACCCGGTACCTTTATAATTTGAAGCGGACGCCATACCATATAGCTAATAGAGATAATATAGTATAAAATAAATACCAAAACAAAAACATATTACAATAAATGAAATACGTCCTGATATAACCAACAGCTCCATGTATATGGTAGATGGTTGAAAGGAGCGTGCTACAAAGAAAAGTAGCAAACACCCTTTAAAAAAAAAAAGTCATACTTCATAGCCACTCCGACCCCTTATTATTTTCTAAGTTTCCGTCACTGTCACCATGATCATGCTCACCACTGTCCTAATCACAAGTTGACAATTATCACCATTTTCCTGTATGTTCCTTATACAGCATGTATCCACGACTACAGCTGGTTGCCCGTGTTGGAAGCCGGCACTAAACTTTCACATGCTCGTGTAGCGATAGTTACTGTAGCTATTATTTTTACATGATGAGGTAGCCAACTCCACGCACAACCTGATATTAACTAGTGTAAAAGCCCGTCATAAGACGGGAATTAAATTCAAAAGCACCAATACCTAACCTCAATTTTACTTATTCAAAAGTATTTTAAAAAACCAAAATATTTGTTTTACATCCGATGTTAAAAGTCTGAACTTGACAGAAGAGCATCTTGATTTTCTGTTGTTTTAATCTGGTACAACTTAAATCATGGATCTCCGCATCTTCCAGTAAAATTTTACTAATAATATAGTTTTACACTCTTTAATATTTATATATTTTTAAGGGCTTTTTTTAACGAAAAAATACACCGATATAAGGGAACCAAATAATTGTGTACAAAGTATGAAAGAGAGATGTTAGTGGCACCGTCATTTGCGCATTCTTCTTTGGTAAGTGTTACTAAATTCAGGTTGAGTATATGTAAGGGAAACACTACAATTAATGTCTAACTTTCAACCAAAGTTACGCACTGACAGAAAAAGCTGGGATTTTATATAGTATAGGACAGCTTTATACGAAACACCTGAGGGTACAGCAGGCCTAATCTTTCTTTATCTTCAATATGGCAATACCACAGCTAATAGTTCTACTCCTTTTGTTCCGATTTTCCACACCTTCCCTTTTCTTTATTTAATTTAATTAATTTATTGTGTTACGCTGTCACAGGTATAGATGCTACTTCGAGAATCATGGCATAAATGGGCAGAAGCTGCTTACTATAGACCCACAACAGCTGAGATCTATGGGCGTTGTAAACAAGGACGATGCCATGGGTATTTGGTCCGGTGCAACGGCTCTCCGGAATCAGTTCCGCCACATGCAGCCAGAGGAGTTACCCGATATACCCTATAATTACAACAGGTGCACAGTCGTCATGCGTTATTTTATTGTAGTTTGTACCAAAGACACGCCTTAAGCGTAGTGCGCATGTTTATCTTTTTTTCTCCCAAAAATTGGAACGCTTTCGTCATCTCGCTTTAACATGAATATTGAACGGATTCTAGGACACGCTGTTTGGACTATAAAACAATAAGTCATTCCCTGCGTTGTAAATAATTATCGAAATAAGTGAATGGAGAGCCTTTTAAAAGAACGAAAGACAGAAAGATAGACAAGAAGACAATAGATAAAATAAATATAATAGAAGCGATAGACACTCCGGGATTCGAACGAGGGACCATCCGAACCACACCATCGATTCGATACCAGCGTGAACCATGACAGGATACACGACCAGCTAAGCACCCATATATTTAAAATAAAATTGCAACACCTGGGGTAGTCACTCTCACGACGCCACATGCATCTATGGAATACTAGGAAAGGTCTCAAAGACGTGTGCAAAAGAGACATGAAGGCACTAGACATAAATCCAGCATCTTGGGAGAACGAAGCTGCCGATCGCACCAAGTGAAGATGCTCTCTACGTCGATGTCATCGCCTGGGTGAAAAGAGGCTCACACAACAAGCAGACGAGCAAAGCGCGCGTCGACAGGAACACATGGAAAAAAAAAATAGCCTAGGGTTACTACCTCGAAGACGCAGCATCCCCATAGTCATTTATTACTGGACGTATTCCTGACTGTAAGGTCTTTAATATTTGACAAGTTTCTCGGCCTTTTGGCTATGATCAAAGGGTCTTATCACACATAATTTACACATTAATAATATTTGATCATGGGCCCTATTTTAACCGACGGGCCGAGTGTCTAGGCTGAACGGAGTGCACCTGACCAGGAGACAAAATATACATTTTTTTTAAACTGGAATAGGGCACTATCACTCCTCAGACACCCCTCTCCCCCCAATTGGTTTTTCTTCGTTTTCTTAGGTTTTTTCCCTATTGATGTCGGTTAGTTTGGCTGGAATTTTCAGTGGTGTTCCGTGTTAAGATGTCCTGACCTTTCCCCCTAAAACTTCAAACACTCCATCGATAAGTCTTGTTCCTTTCATTATATCTTGCTTCTACTTTTCAATGACATATCATGTAGAGGCCTATACAAGACTGATTATCAATCGAGTAAGGTGTCTAGACCATTATATTCGTTGATGCTCCATATATTGTAGACAAGAATCAGTTACAAAAGTTGTGATGTTTCTCATTGCATGATTATTATTATTTTTTTTTAATTGTGCTTTCTGATCGGTTCTTTCGACAACGTATTTTACAGGCAATAGTTCTATGTTTCAGTGTTTTGTTTAATGTCCATGTTTGTATCTCAAAGCAGAGTGTGGCTATGAGCATGCTATCATCAAGGCAAAAATAAACAAACTCGAAAATAAACTTATTTTCCACTCACTACTATGTCGCTTGCCCAATGGGCTGATCACCCGTTGGCTTGTCACACCGATTACGGAAACAACGGCAGATGGATCTATTTGTTGTTGCCCTAAAGACGCCGCTAGGCGTGATGGGAAACTACAACAGAGAAAATCAATCTGCTGTTGCCCTTAAGACGCCACAAGGCGTGATGGCCTCTGACTGCTTGGTCGGTCTTTGGCTAAGGACGGAAGAAGAAGAAGAAGAAGACTATGTCGCTTCGTGAGACCGTTGTATGAGTGTCGGAGCGCCTGAAGAGAGGAGGATTGTCCCAGATCGAAAACTGAGAGCAGAAGGTAGGACTGTCCTATTGAGAAAACTAAGTGAAGAAGGGGGACTTTTCCAAGTAAGAAAACTGAGGCAAAGCGGGGGGCTTGTCCCATTAAGAAAAATGAGGGAAGTACGTAGAACTGTCCCAGTAAGAAAACTGAGTGAAGAAGCGTGACTTGTCCGAGTAAGAAATGTGAGTGCAGAAGGGAAGATTTTCCAAGTAAGAAAACTGAGTGAGGCGATGAGAGCTTCCCCAGTAAGTGTAGGCAGAATGATTGTCCCAGTAAGAAAATTGAGTGAGGCGACGAGAGCTTCCCCAGTAAGTGTAGGCAGAATGATTGTCCTAGCAAGAAAACTGAGTGAGGCGACGAGAGCAGTCCCAGTAAGTTAGGATAGAGCGATTGTTTCAGTAAAATAACTGAGTAAGGCAACGAGAGTTGTCCCAGTAAGTTAGGATAGAGCGATTGTCTCAGTAAGAAAACTTAGTGAGGCGATGAGAGTAGTCCTAGTAAGTTAGGATAGAGCGATTATCTCAGAAAGAAAACTAAGTGAGGCAACGAGAGGGTTCCCAGTAAGTTAAGAGAGAATGATTGTCTCAGTGAGTGAGGACAAGAAGGGTTGTCTCAGTTAAAAAAAAAAAAAACAAACACCTTGCTCATGAAAGGGATAAAAAAGACATGAAAAGACCTTCGAAGAATAGATGACCGAAGGGTAATGAATGACAAATGACCGAAGGGTAATGAATGACAAATGACCGAAGGGTAATGAATGACAAATGACCGAAGGGTAATGAATGACAAATGACCGAAGGGTAATGAATGACAAATGACCGAAGGGTAATGAATGACAAATGACTGAATGAACGGTTCCAGCAGCCTCGCCACTAATCTGTCCTTGTATTTTCACCTCACCAGGGCCGTCTGTTTCGGAGAAGCATCCCTGCCGTGGCATCACAGGCATATGCCATTTTGCTACAAAGCGGAGATGTCACCTCATCCTGAAACATTAAGGCGTATCCGGAACCTGACAGGAGACAAATTTGGCTGGTTTGCGTGTAATAGACCCCATTATACTATGTAGTATACTATGGAGGTGCTAAACAGACCACCACCAACAGTAACACCTGATTTTAATAATGAAACACCCACAACCACCTTGCCAATAACTTGCGATGAATTCACGCTGGACGAGATCAAACAAGCCGTTAAAAGATTAAAAAATTTTTAAGCTGCTGGAGTTGACGAAATTTCAGGGGAAATGATTAAAGCAGTTAATGACAACAACCTCTTGAGAATTTTAGATATTATAAATGAAGTATGGAGAGAAGAACAACCACCACAACAATGGAAAGACAGTATTATTGTAAAGTTACCGAAGAAAGGTGATCTATCAGACTGTAATAACTGGCGTGGTATATCTCTATTATCAGTACCTGGAAAAATTATTATGTTGCATGATGTTAGAAAGACTTAAATTGCATGCTGACGAAAAGATCAGAGAAGAACAAGCGGGTTTCAGGCCGAAACGATCATGTATTGATCAAATATTCACACTAAGAACAATTATAGAAGAATCAGTGGAAAGGCAATCGCCACTTATTATCACCTTCGTCGATTTTAAAAAAGCCTTTGATAGTCTACACCGCCCATCATTGTGGAAGATACTTACAATCTATGGTTTTCCAACAAAATATGTGAATATAATCAAAGCGCTATATGACAATGCAAGATGTTGTGTTAGAACAAATAAAGGGAATACAGAATGGTTTACAGTAGAAACAGGGGTGAAACAAGGCTGTATTATGTCACCACTACTTTTTGGAATAGCTATTGATTGGGTTATGAGAAACTATACCCACAATGAACAATTAGGTATAAAATGGACAAATGGAAAATTCCTGGGGGACCTGGATTTCGCAGATGATGTAGCATTCTTAAGTTCAACACCAAGACAATCCCAAGAAGCAGTAAATAATTTGTGTCATCTCTCGGTTAAAATAGGTCTCCAAATAATAATAATAATAATAAATTCTTTAAGCGCCAAACACGGCGCATAAGGCAGAAACCAGTGCTCTCCAGGTTGTTCGTTGTGACGCCACTCCTCTTAGCTCTTGCACATTATTTAGGCCCAACGTTCTTCCTTCTCTTATTATTGTTCTTCTGAGTGTTTCTTTTGGTCTTCCTTTTTTCCGCTTACCCTCAGGAACCCAAGTGAGCGCCTGTAGTGGTATTCTGTTGTTTTGCATTCGTAGGACATGACCGATATATGACCATCGTCTTTTCCTTATATAGTCGGAGACATATTTCTGCCTAGAGTCTTCTCTTATTTGTCGATTAGTCTTGAATTCTTTCCAACTGATGTTCATGAGTTTTCTAAGACATTTGTTCTCGAATGTATTCAGCTTGTTCTCCAATGATTTTGTTATTTTCCAACTCTCACAGCCGTATGTTAACACTGAGATAACATTTGAATTAAACAGACGAAGCTTGGTATGTATATTCAATGATCGTAATTTCCAAATGTTAGATAATCTATTGAAGGCGCTAGCTGCCAAAGCAATTCTAGTATGGATTTCTCCAAATAAATGCCTCTAAAACTAAAGCTATGAACTTTTCTAACGAGACCTTTGATATCATCTTGAACGGGGAAAAACTACAGAAAGTTGAAAGTTTCAATTATTTAGGCAGTAAAATGACTCAGGATGGTGACACAACAAGAGAAATCCATACTAGAATTGCTTTCGCAGCTAGCGCCTTCAATAGATTATCTAACATTTGGAAATTACGATCATTGAATATACATACCAAGCTTCGTCTGTTTAATTCAAATGTTATCTCAGTGTTAACATACGGCTGTGAGAGTTAGAAAATAACAAAATCATTGGAGAACAAGCTGAATACATTCGAGAACAAATGTTTTAGAAAACTCATGAACATCAGTTGGAAAGAATTCAAGACTAATCGACAAATAAGAGAAGACTCTAGGCAGAAATATGTCTCCGACTATATAAGGAAAAGACGATGGTCATATATCGGTCATGTCCTACGAATGCAAAACAACAGAATACCACTACAGGCGCTCACTTGGGTTCCTGAGGGTAAGAGGAAAAAAGGAAGACCAAAAGAAACACTCAGAAGAACAATAATAAGAGAAGGAAGAACGTTGGGCCTAAATAATGTGCAAGAGCTAAGAGTAGTGGCGTCACAACGAACAACCTGGAGAGCACTGGTTTCTGCCTTATGTGCCGTGTTTGGTGCTTAAAGAATTTATTATTATTATTATTACATGCACGTGTCAACCTCTGCTTAGTTTAGGAATCCTGAGCTTAAAACAGGGCAAAATACAAAACGAAGCGTATATTTTTGTAAGAAAATAAACATTCATAAGCTTAATGTAGCAAGCTTCACTTTGTCGCATATATATATATATATATATATATATATAAATATATATATATATCTATATATATCTATGCATATATATATATATATCTCTATCTATATATATATATATATATATATAAAAGGTAAAGGTAAAGGAACCCGGTTCGAGTTTATCGTTGTACATTTATTTTCCTGCCTATCGTGTCTGTCTGACATTGGGGAAACCTATTGACAGCATTACCAGGCAGTGCTGGTATTCCCCATGTAAGAGAGGTAGAAAGGGAGACCAAGGAACACACGGAGAAGAGAACTGGGAGACATACATGACGGGCATGAAGAAGACATGGAAAGACCTTGAGCTGACGTCACGGAACAGGAAGACTTGGCATTGTTCTAAATGCGATGGAGAAATACTGTGCTTTAAAGAGGTGGATGCATTTTTTGCTCTAATTAGATGGATACATTTCTTGCTATAAAGAGGTGGATAGATTTAATAGTTTTGACGAGGTGGATAAATTTCTTGCTATAAATAGGTGGATATATATTTATAGCTCTGACGAGATGGATAAATTTCTTGCTATAAAGAGGTGGATAGATTTAATAGCTTTGACGAGATAGAGAAATTTCTTGCTAGAAAGAGGTAGGTAGATTTTATAGTTCTGATGAGATGTATACGTTTCTTGCTATAAAGAGGTGATAGATTTCTTGCTATAAAGAAGTGGATAGATTTAATAACTCTGACGAGATCGAAACATTTCTTGCTATAAAGAGACAGGGAAATTTCTTTCTCTAAAGCAGGGTGTCTTAACCTTTTTTTTTTCTGGCCACATGCCCCTTTGATTGCCTGATAAAGGATATGGACCCTTGTGATTGCCTGATGATGGCTATGGACCCTTTTTTTTTTTTTTAAATAATGTACATAAAATCATAATGAAAATTACTACATTTAAAATTTTAGTTATGTACACGGACACTTTAGAATCCAATTTGGCTTCCCCCCCCCCCCCCCTCCGCATGGACCACAGGTTAAGAAACCCTGCTCTAAAGTGATAGAGAAATTTCTTGCTCTAAGGAGGCGGCTAAATTTCTTGCTCTAAAAAGATGGAGACATTTCTTGCTCTAAAGAGGTGGAGACATTTCTTGCTCTAAAGAGGTGGAGACTTGTCTAGCTCTAAATAGATGGAGAATCTTCTTGCTCTAAAGAGGTGGAGATATTTCTTGCTCTAAAGAGGTGGCTAAATTTCTTGCTTTAAAAAGATGGAGACATTTCTTGCTCTAAACAGGTGGAGATATTTCTTACTCTAAAGAGGTGGAGACATTTCTTGCGCTAAAGAGGTAGAGACATTTCTTGCCCTACAGAGGTGGAGACTTTTCTTGCTCTAAAAAGATGGAGAACTTTTCTTGTTCTAAAGAGGTGGAGACATTTCTTGCTCTAAAGAAGTGGCTAAATTTCATGGTCTAAAAAGATGGAGATATTTCTTGCTTTAAAGAGGTGGAGATATTTATTGCTCTAAAGAGGTGGACAACATTTTCTACACTGGAAGACCTGGAATATGCAGATGACATTGCACTACTCGTGCATTCACATCAACACATTCAAGACAAAACCGATAAACTGAATAAGTATGGCCAGCAGGTTGGCCTGAACATCAATCTGAAGAAGACAGAGGTCATGACACTAAATGTGGGCAATCCTGAGCCAATAACAGTAAGGAACCAGAAGTTAGAACAGACAGACACATTTACTTACCTAAGATGCATAGTAATACCTGATGGCGGAACAAGCAAGGACATTAACAACAGAATGAATAAAGCGAGAACAGCCTTTGCTATTCTCAACAACATTTGGAAGTCTTCCCAGTACAGCACAAATACTAAATTAAGACTGTATGAGAGCTGTGTACTTTCTGTGCTTCTCTATGGTGCGGAATGCTGGAGAGTAACAGAGAAGGAAATGTCGAAACTGTCCTCCTTCCACACAATCTGCCTAGGGAAAATTCTCCGAATCTTTTGGCCAAACACCATCAGTAACCAAGAACTACTTATTCGGAGTAACCAGGAGGGCATGCACACCATCATAGCTGGCGGACGCTGGAGTTGGGTTGGCCATGTCCTCAGAAGGGACCCTGATACCATCACAGGAACAGCTATGCTGTGGACCCCCGGGGGAAAGCGAAAGAGAGGCCGACCAGAGGCAGCTTGGCAGAGGGCTGTGGAGGCCGAGATGCAAGGAGTGAACCAGAGTTGGGGCACTGTATGAAGGATCGCCGCCGGCCGAGCAAGGTGGAATCAATTTGTTGCTGCCCTATAGGACGCCACCAGGCGTGATGGCCGCTGACTGCTTTGACGGTTGGCGGTTATGGATCAAAGAAGAGAAAGAGGTGGAGACATTTCTTGCTCTAAAGAGGTGGAGACATTTGTTGCTCTAAAGAGGTGGCTAAATTTCTTGCCCTAAAGAGATGGAGATATTTCTTGCTCTAAACAGGTGGAGATATTTCTTGCTTTAAAGATGTGGAGACATTTCTTGCTCTAAAGACGTAGATAGAGACATTTATTGCTCTAAACAGGTGGAGACATTTCTTGCTCTATAGAGGTGGCTATATTTCTTGCTCTAAAAGGTGGAGACATTTCTTGCTCTAAAAAGGTGTAGACATTTCTTGCTCTAAAGAGCTGGCTACATTTCTTGCTCTAAAAAGATGGAGACATTTCTTGCCATAAAGAGGTGGAGATATTTCTTGCTCTAATGAGGTGGCTAAATTTCTTGCTCTAAAGAGGTGGAGAATTTTCTTGCTCTAAAGAGGTGGCTAAATTTCTTGCTCTAAAAGGATGGAGACATTTCTTGCTCTAAATAGGTGGATACATTTCTTGCTCTAAAGAGATGGATACATTTCTTGCTCTAAAGTGGTTGAGACATTTCTTGCTCTAAAGAGGCGGATAAATTTCTTGCTCTAAAGAGGTGGCTCAATTTCTTGCTCTAAAGAGGTGGCTAAATTTCTTGCTCTAAAAAGATGGAGACATTTCTTGCTCTAAAAAGATAGAAACATTTCTTGCTCTAAAGTGGTTGAGACATTTCTTGCTCTAAAGAGGTGGATACATTTTTTGCTCTAAATAGATGGAAACATTTCTTACCCTAAATGGACAGATCAATTTCTTGCTCTAAAAAGATGGAGACATTACTTGCTCTAAAGAGGTGGAGATATTTCTTGCTCTAAAGAGGCGGATACATTTCTTGCTCTAAAGAGGTGTCTAAATTTCTAGCTCTAAAAAGATGGAGACATTTCTTGCTCTAAAAAGATAGAGACAACTCCGCCTATGCCGGTCCCAAGCCCGGATGAAAAAGGAGGAGGGCGGCCTGCATGGAGGCTGTAAGGAGGCAGCCCCTCCACCATGCAAAGGCACAACAGGCCAATCACCTGTTTGCTTTAAACCACAATTACGAGTAACACAAGAGAGAAAACCAGACTGATTCTAAAGGCGACGAACTGGAACGGACTACGGACTACGACTTATGGAACATGGAACACAAGAAGTATAAATGGGAAGGAAGAGGAGCTGGTGGAAGAGATGAGGAAAGCAAAACTAGAAATCCTGGCTATAACGGAAACAAAGAAAAAAGGACAAGGAGTCATGGATCTCAATGGCAACACGCTGCTCTACAGTGGTGTACCCATATCCGAAAGAGCTAAAGGGGGTGTGGGTTGCATTGTGGCTCAAAATCAAAAAGATAGTATCAAGGGGTGGAACTTTGTCTCAGAGCGCATTATGGTTGTGAAACTAAAAGAAGGAGAAACCATAGTCAACCTGGTCATAGTGTATGGGCCAAATGAGGATGAGAGAGCAGAGGTCAAGGAGGAATTCTTCGAGCTGCTTCAAAGGACAGTGGATGACTGCCTAGATGAAGTTATCATGCTCGGAGACATTCAAATATGTCCGAGATGCAAGAGTCTGGAGGGGGCCAGAGATTGGAAGTGATCACTACCTGCTAACAATCAAACGAACAACTGAAAGAGTTGCTCAGCCTAGGAACTGCTCAACATCACGCAAGAAACCAAGTAAACGAGCAGGAGAAATGAGCATTAGGACCTACAAGCTGAGAGAGCCAGAAATTAAGACCAGATATCAGGGGCTTATTGCTGCAGCGGTGAGCAACACAGAAGAACAACCTGATGACTTGGAAACCCTCTGGATTAAATTCAAGGATATCATAAAGACAGCTGCTGCAGAAGCATGTGGTGAAGTCCGACTTGGGAACCAGAGAAAGAGGACACCTTGGTGGACAGTGGAAGTCAAAGAGAAAATAAGAGAGAAGAAAATGGCATGGAAACAATACTTAGGAGCTAAAAACACAACAGGACAAATGGAAAAATATAGAGAATATGTGACACTCAGAACAGAAGTAAAGAACAAAGTGCTAGCAGCAAAACAGAAGTCCTGGGAAGAAATTGGAGAAAAGCTAGAAAAAGATGCACAAGAAAACCAGAAATTGTTCTATAAGACCCTAAAGAACATGAGGAAGGAAAAACAATGCCCTCTCAAATTTATAAAGGACAAGCAAGGCAAATTGCTTACTGCCCCGAAGGAAGTAATGGAAAGATGGAAAGAATATTTCTCAGAACTCCTTGATGGTGAGCAAGGTCAAACATCAGAAATGATAACCACTAGCACAGAAGAGGAAACCAATGGTGATGAAGATGACATAAAGATGGAAGAACTGAAGGCAGCACTGGAGAAAATCAAGATGGGCAAAGCAGCAGGGCATGATGGTATAACACCAGAAATGGTTAAGTACATGGGAGCATCACGCGACCTGTTACTCTTAAGGGTCCTACAGGCAGCATGGTGCAACAAGACCATACCAAAGGATTGGGAGATCGCCATCATAACACCAATTTTCAAAAAGGGTGACAATCGACAGTGTGGAAACCATAGAGGCATATCCCTTCTCAGTGTCCCTGGAAAAATCTACTCTAGAATCCTAGAGCAGAGACTCCGACGCCTAGCTGAGCCACAATTGGATGAGGTCCAGTGCGGATTCCGAGCAAACCGAAGTACTCAAGACCTAATCTTCACACTCAGACAGCTGAGTGAAAAGGCCCTTGAGTATAAGAGTGAGATGCATCTTTGTTTCATAGATCTGGAAAAGGCGTTTGACAGGGTCCCTTGGAGCAAACTTTGGGACTGTTTGGCAAGGAAGAATATTCCAGCACCTCTGATTCATGCTATACAGAGCTTCTACAAGTCTTGCAGAAATTATGTGAGGACAGCAAACCATAAGTCAGAAGAGTTCAGGACCACCACTGGTGTAAGACAAGGTGATATCCTATCACCTTACCTCTTCATACTCCTTATGGACGATGTCATCAAGGCATGTAAGGAGAGAACAAGAAAGTATTCAGTGGGGTACTGGAAGATGAGACAGGTCTATATTTCAGAGCTGGCATTTGCTGATGATGTTGCCCTGATTGCTAAATCAGAGGCACATCTCCAATCCAACCTGCAAGTCTGGAAGGAAGAGCTGGATAAGAGAGGGATGGTCATAAGCAGCTCTAAAACAAAATCCATGGTGATATCACGAGAAGAAAGAAGATATCAGATTAAGCTGGGAGAACAGGTCCTGGAGCAGGTCGACCACTTTAAATATCTCGGAGCTATTATAGACCGAAAGGGAGGCATCAAAGAAGAGTTGGCCACTCAAAAAGCAGCAGCTGGGAGACTTTTTCAGGCCATAAATCGAGGATTCCTCAGCAAGAGAGAGGTTGGTAAGAAAATGAAGATGGCTGTATACCGCTCCACCTATGTCCCAGTCTTGACATATGGATGCGAGTCATGGGCAATGACTACAACCCATAAAAGCCAGATCCAAACCTCAGAAATGAGGTATCTGTGGAAGGTGGTTGAAGTAACAAGCCACTCTTCCAAACCTCTACACCTCACGGTAGAAGGGGAACGACTAAGTAAGTAAGTAAAAGATAGAGACATTTCTTGCTCTAAAAAGGTGGATACATTTCTTGCTCTAAAGAGGCGGCTATATTTCTTGCTCTAAAAAGATGGAAACATTTCTTACCCTAAATGGACAGATCATTTTCTTGCTCTAAAAAGATGGAGACATTTCTTGCTCTAAAGAGGTGGAGACATTTCTTGCTCTAAAGTGGTTGAGACATTTCTTGCTCTAAAAAGATGCAGACATTTCTTGCTCTAAAGAGGTAGAGAAATTTCTTGCTCTAAAGAGGTAGAGAAATTTCTTGCTCTAAAGAGGTGGCAAAATTTCTTGCTCTAAAAAGATGGAGATATTTCTTGCTCTAAAGATGTGGAAACATTTCTTGCTCTAAAGAGGTGGCTAAATGTCGTGCTCTAAAAAGATGGAGCCATTTCTTGCTCTAAAGAGGTGGAGACATTTCTTGCTTTAACTCTTTCATTCCAGAGTTATTTTGCACGCTGTGCCAGACTTTTTTTGTGGGCAGAATTTTATAGAGTGAAGTGTTCATCTTTCAGTCTAAATTTGTTTGTGAATTTTCCTTTGAACATGTACTTATTATATACCAAACTGTAGGGAAATGGATAGAGAATTCAAATATATAATGTCTGTGGTAGTATTAACACAAGTATGTTCGGTATAATTTAATCATTTTGCATGTAAAATTGAAAAACGCTAAAAAGTTGACTGTAGAATACGATCTTACCAAAGACAAATTACTGTCGTAGACAATAAAACTTTCTTTTTAGTCTTCAAACGTCAAGTTAATCCATATACAAAGTAAAAAAAAAAAACATGCTTATGGCCAAAATTAGTAGATTTAGTGTTATTCGCACCAGTTTGTCCGTGGTTCTTTGTAAGAAAAAAATAAATTATGCAATCGTGCATTACGTAATTTTCAAACAAATAAATAAGATGACCATGCTGCTGATAACGTCATATAAATACTTTTTTACTCTTGTTTAATGTTTTAATAGTATCCCTAGCTTCATCTTCTACCAAGAACTAGTGATTAGATGTTACGGTAGGTCTAGTTTTGTTGCTTTTTGATCGGCCAGAATATGACTACGCCCACTCATAAACTAAATCTAGTGTGTCTAGCTTTTCTGCATATATTCCGTATTTTGACAACAAACTTTGACTACCAAACAATCATCATCAATGTCAGCAATGTTTCAAAGTAGTTTGACACAATTATTTGCTTAGGAGACTTAGAAAATGTAAATATAAAGCATGACATATTTCTCTAGCAAAAACAACGAAAAACGTAAACATGCGAATCTTCACAAAAATTGTGATAATAACATCAAAACACGCACATGTGCTGATTAACTAAAGTCAAATTAGTTGTTTAAATAGTAGCGGAAGTCATTCTACGAGTTTTAATATATGAACTGCATTAAGCGGACGATTTTTAGGGTTTATTCGTGATAAACTAAAAACCACGCTCTCTGCGTTGCTGGGGCACGGCGTGTTGAATTTTGCAACGCTCAGAGCGTTGCTGTGGAGTCAAAGAGTTAAAGAGGTGGCTAAATTTCTTGCTCTAAAAAGATGGAGACATTTCTTGCTATAAAGAGGTAGAGACATTTCTTGCTCTAATGAGGTGGCTAAATTTCTTGCTCTAAAGAGGTGGAGAATTTTCTTGCTCTAAAGAGGTAGAGACATTTCTTGCTCTAAAGAGGTGGCTAAATTTCTTGCTCTAAAAGGATGGAGACATTTCTTGCTCTAAAGAGGTGGATACATTTCTTGCTCTAAAGAGATGGATACATTTCTTGCTCTAAAGTGGTTGAGACATTTCTTGCTCTAAAGAGGCGAATAAATTTCTTGCTCTAAAGAGGTGGCTCAATTTCTTGCTCTAAAGAGGTGGCTAAATTTCTTGCTCTAAAAAGATGGAGACATTTCTTGCTCTAAAAAGATACAGACATTTCTTGCTCTAAAGAGGTGGATACATTTCTTGATCTAAACAGATAGAGACATTTCTTGCTCTAAAGAGGTGGATACATTTCTTGCTCTAAATAGATGGAAACATTTCTTACCCTAAATGGACAGATCAATTTCTTGCTCTAAAAAGATGGAGACATTACTTGCTCTAAAGAGGTGGAGATATTTCTTGCTCTTCTTCTCTTCTTTGATCCATAACCGCCAACCGTCAAAGCAGTCAGCGGCCATCACGCCTGGTGGCGTCTTGTAGGGCAGCAACAAATTGATTCCACTTTGCTCGGTCGGCGGCCATCCTTCGTACAGTGCCCCAACTGTGGTTCATTCTTTGCATCTCAGCTTCCACAGTTCTCCGCCAAGTTGTTTTTGGTCGGCCTCTCTTTCGCTTTCCCTCGGGGGTCCATAGCATAGCTGTTCTTGCGATGGTATCAGGGTCCCTTCTGAGGACATGGCCAACCCAACTCCAGCGTCTGCCAGCTATGATGGTGTGCATGTCCTCCTGGTTACTCCGAATAAGTAGTTCTTGGTTGCTGATGGTGTTTGGCCAAAAGATTCGGAGAATTTTCCTTAGGCAGATTGTGTGGAAGGAGGACAGTTTCGACATTTCCTTCTCTGTTACTCTCCAACATTCCGCACCATAGAGAAGCACAGAAAGTACGCAGCTCTCATACAGTCTTAATTTGGTGTTTGTGCTGTACTGGGAAGACTTCCAAATGTTGTTGAGAATAGCAAAGGCTGTTCTCGCTTTATTCATTCTGTTGTTAATGTCCTTGCTTGTTCCGCCGTCAGGTGTTACTATGCTTCCTAGGTAAGTAAATGTGTCTGTCTGTTCTAACTTCTGGTTCCTTACTGTTATTGGCTCAGGATTGCCCACATTTAGTGTCATGACCTCCGTCTTCTTCAGATTGATGTTCAGGCCAACCTGCTGGCCATACTTATTCAGTCTATCAGTTTTGTCTTGAATGTGTTGGTGTGAATGCGCGAGCAGTGCAATGTCATCTGCATATTCCAAATCTTCCAGTGTAGAAAACATTGTCCATCTAATTCCTCTTGGACTGCCCTCTGTTGTCTGGCGCATCACCCAATCTATGACTGTCAAAAATAATGTTGTTGATAAGGGGCATCCCTGTCGTACTCCTGTTTTTCACTTCGAAAGTTACATTACTCGATCCAACACTGCACGTAAAGTTAGAATAGAGGCTTTTTATAATGGAAACAATGCGGCTGGGAATTCCATAAGCCCTCAGAATTTTCCATAGGCTGTCCCTGTGTATGCTGTCGAAAGCCTTTTCAAAATCAACAAAGTTAATGTACAGCTGTCTCTGCCATTCTGAGCACTGCTCTATAATGTTCCTGAGGGCAAATATATGATCTGCACATCTTCTGTTCTTTCTGAAGCCCGCTTGTTCTTTCCTCAGTTTATGGTCAACTGCTTTTGAAATTCTCTGGATGATTATCCTGCCTAGTATTTTGCTGGGAACTGAGAGGAGGGTAATTCCTCTCCAGTTGTTGCAGTCTGCAAGGTCGCCCTTCTTGGGCAATTTGACAATTGTTCCTTTACTCCACTCTGTTGGTGTTGTCTCAGTTTCCCAGACTTGTGCAAATAGTGGTTCTAATAGTTCTGCTGCTAGTTCAGGGTCTGTCTTGAATAGCTCAGCATTCAGATTGTCGTGACCAGGCGCTTTTCCATTTTTTTAGCCCTTTGATAGCTGTGATAATTTCTTCTTTTCGTGGAATGTCTGTATTTACGTCTAAGTCACTTTCAGCCTCAGGAACATTCAGCTGAGTCTCTGGTGGTTCCTTATTCAGTGTTTCTCTGAAGTGCTCTGCCCACCTTGTTTCCTGCCCCTGTGCTGTGGTGATGAGATTTCCTTGCTTGTCTCTTACTAACGTTATGTTGTTTGCACCTCGTTTTCCACTGATAGCTTTAGTTATTTTATAAACTGTGCTTTGTTCATTCTCAGTGCTGCCTCTTCTGCCTGTCTTGCAAGGTCATCCAGAAATGTCCTTTTGTTAGCACGGGTTTGACGTTTTACTTCCTTGTCCAGCTGACTGTACTGTTCACTATATATTGCCTTTAACCTGGGAGATTTAGCTTCTGTTTTCTTCCTTTTCATTTCCTTTCTCTTCGCTATGGTGTTTAGCGTTTCTGGTGTTATCCAGTCTTGGCTCTTTCTTTCCTGGAATCCCAAGCATGACTTGCTGCTTTCTTTATATATTGTTGAGATGGTGTTGAATTTCTGGTCCACATCGTCGGTCTCTGTTCTTTCCTGGCTTTTGGTAATCAGATATCGTCTCTTTACGTCGACCACAAACGCTTTTCTGGTGAGGGGGTCCTTAAGTTTCGTGATGTTGTATCTTTTCTGTTTGACTGCAACTGGTCCAGCAGCTCTGAGTTTCACCTTCAGTCTTGCTACTACTAGGTGATGATCACTTCCCACATCTGCGCCTCTTCTTACTTTCACGTCTTGTAGTGCATGTCTCCATCTGCCATTGATCATTATGTGATCTATCTGGTTTTTGTCTCGTCCGTTTGGTGATTCCCATGTTAACTTGTGCACTTCTTTGTGTTGAAAAAGTGTTCCTCCGATGACCAGGTTGTTAATACTGCAGAAGCTTATTAATTTGTCCCCATTCTCATTTACTGTTCCACTGCCGCATTTCCCCATTACTCTTTCGTTATAATTATTGTGTGTTCCAACTTTCGCATTTAGGTCTCCCATTACTATAATAAGATCGTACCTGGGTACAGTTTCCATTTCCTTTTGTACCTGTTGATAGAACTCGTCCTTGATCTCTTCGTCGCTGTCATTTGTTGGTGCATAACATTGTATAATTGTGGTGTTGGTGAATCTCCCTCTCAGTCTTGCTCTTATTAGTCTGTTGTTAATGGGTTTCCATTCCAGTAGAGACCTTTCCATTCCTTTCTTAAGGATAATGGCTACACCTTCGTTGTGCTGACCGTCCTCTCTACCAGAATAAAGTACTGTTTCCCCTGTAGCTGTTTTTATTCTCCCCATCCCTGTCCATCTGCTCTCGCTTATTCCCAGGATATGTAGTTTGTAATTCCTCATCTCTGCTGTAATCTGTCTCAGCTTTCCTGCCTCGTTCATAGTTCTGACATTCCAAAAACCAATTCTGGTTTCGTGTTTTGCGGTCTGGGCATCCGTTTTCATGCCAGTGGCTTCCTTTCGGCTTTCACCACTGTCAGTCATACGAGCCTGAGACTCCGGATGTCCGTCCCGCATCAAAGTATTTCCATTTATTGCTGTTTCCGTAACGTGTGTGATTTTTTTACACAGACAGGGGTGTCGGCCCTGTGCTAAAACCCCCAACCTGGAGGACCAGGGTACCAGCTTTTGTCTGACCCCTACCCACGCAGACCAGTCCAGCATGGTTGAACCTACCAGGAGTAAAACTCCCACTGGCATAGCTCTGGGGATTGTCAGGGTACACAAGCTGCCATACCGCTACAAGGTATAGGTACCATTGATGGCAGATCTTGCTCTAAAGAGGCGGATACCTTTCTTGCTCTAAAGAGGTGTCTCAATTTCTTGCTCTAAAGAGGTGGCTAAATTTCTTGCTCTAAAAAGATGGAGACCTTTCTTGCTCTAAAAAGATAGAGACATTTCTTGCTCTAAAAAGGTGGATACATTTCTTGCTCTAAAGAGGCGGCTATATTTCTTGCTCTAAAAAGATGGAAACATTTCTTACCCTAAATGGACAGATCAATTTCTTGCTCTAAAAAGATGGAGACATTTCTTGCTCTAAAGAGGTGGATACATTTCTTGCTCTAATGAGGTGGCTAAATTTCTTGCTTTAAAGAGGTGGAGAATTTTCTTGCTCTAAAGAGGTAGAGACATTTCTTGCTCTAAAGAGGTGGCTAAATTTCTTGCTCTAAAAGGATGGAGACTTTTCTTGCTCTAAAGAGGTGGATACATTTCTTGCTCTAAAGAGATGGATACATTTCTTGCTCTAAAGTGGTTGAGACATTTCTTGCTCTAAAGAGGCGGATAAATTTCTTGCTCTAAAGAGGTGGCTCAATTTCTTGCTCTAAAGAGGTGGCTAAATTTCTTGCTCTAAAAAGATGGAGACATTTCTTGCTCTAAAAAGATAGAGACATTTCTTGTTCTAAAGTGGTTGAGACATTTCTTGCTCTAAAGAGGTGGATACATTTCTTGCTCTAAAGAGGTGGATACATTTCTTGATCTAAAAAGATAGAGACATTTCTTGCTCTAAAGAGGTGGAGATATTTCTTGCTCTAAAGAGGCGGATATATTTCTTGCTCTAAAGAGGTGTCTCAATTTCTTGCTCTAAAGAGGTGGCTAAATTTCTTGCTCTAAAAAGATGGAGACATTTCTTGCTCTAAAAAGGTGGATACATTTCTTGCTCTAAAGAGGCGGCTATATTTCTTGCTCTAAAAAGATGGAAACATTTCTTACCCTAAATGGACAGATCATTTTCTTGCTCTAAAAAGATGGAGACATTTCTTGCTCTAAAGAGGTGGAGACATTTCTTGCTCTAAAGTGGTTGAGACATTTCTTGCTCTAAAAAGATGCAGAAATTTCTTGCTCTAAAGAGGTAGAGAAATTTCTTGCTCTAAAGAGGTAGAGAAATTTCTTGCTCTAAAGAGGTGGCTAAATTTTTTGCTCTAAAAAGATGGAGATATTTCTTGCTCTAAAGATGTGGAAACATTTTTTGCTCTAAAGAGGTGGCTAAATGTCGTGCTCTAAAAAGATGGAGCCATTTCTTGCTCTAAAGAGGTGGAGACATTTCTTGCTTTAAAGAGGTGGCTAAATTTCTTGCTCTAAAAAGATGGAGACATTTCTTGCTATAAAGAGGTAGAGACATTTCTTGCTCTAATGAGGTGGCTAAATTTCTTGCTCTAAAGAGGTGGAGAATTTTCTTGCTCTAAAGAGGTGGATACATTTCTTGCTCTAAAGAGATGGATACATTTCTTGCTCTAAAGTGGTTGAGACATTTCTTGCTCTAAAGAGGCGGATAAATTTCTTGCTCTAAAGAGGTGGCTCAATTTCTTGCTCTAAAGAGGTGGCTAAATTTCTTGCTCTAAAAAGATGGAGACATTTCTTGCTCTAAAGAGGTGGAGATATTTCTTGCTCTAAAGAGGCGGATACATTTCTTGCTCTAAAGAGGTGGCTCAATTTCTTGCTCTAAAGAGGTGGCTAAATTTCTTGCTCTAAAAAGATGGAGACCTTTCTTGCTCTAAAAAGATAGAGACATTTCTTGCTCTAAAAAGGTGGATACATTTCTTGCTCTAAAGAGGCGGCTATATTTCTTGCTCTAAAAAGTTGGAAACCCCTAAATGGACAGATCAATTTCTTGCTCTAAAAAGATGGAGACATTTCTTGCTCTAAAGAGGTGGATACATTTCTTGCTCTAAAAAAGCGGCTATATTTCTTGCTCTAAAAGGATGGAAATATTTCTTGCTCTAAAGAGGTAGAGAGTGATTTATGTAGCAATTTGTTTTACATGCTGAGGCTGCCAGCCCCCCCCCGCCCCCCCCCCCCCCCCCTACCCCCCCCCCCCCCCCCCCCCCCCCCCCCCCCCCCCCCCCCCTCCCTCCCCCCCCCCCCCCCCCCCCCCCTCCTTTCCCCTCCTCCCTCCCCCCCCCCCCCCCCCCTACACACATCATATTAGTTCCTGTGGTAGATATTCATGAGGTGGGATTAGTCCTATTCTTCATTTGTTTCTTCAGAGGCCCCCGAGGAACTACACGGGGCATATGCAGTGTACATACAAAATATGAGAGGGTTTACAACCAGTGAGCTACAGGAACAGTTAGCATTCACACTCTTCGACATATACTGATGGACACTGAGCACCTATGGGCGAAGATGTAGATAGAAGATGAATGACGTTTCTACCTTAGGGGAGCCTTCACAAGATATTCCCAGAAGTCAAGAACAAAACGCTGCTTAAGGGCTGAGCAAATTTGTTAACTTATTATCTGGTCCGTCGCCTTTTGTGAAGGGGTTATGCTATGATTCTGGCCCGTCAAGCCCCCAGTTGGAGTAATCCAACGAATGCCCTCTTATAATTAATGGCTCTATATTTATATATATGTATTTATCAAGAAAATTTGGCCAATATGTTTGCTTTCGTACAAATAAACTGAATCAACTATTATTGTTTAGTGCAAAATAACATACAACAAATTTAATAGTCAAGTAGTTCAACAAGTTAAAATAAGGATTAAATGGGGTGATAGTGATATTAAATTTTTCCGCATTGAGGTTTTGGTATGGCGTTACTTACTTAGTCGTTCCCCTTCTACCGTGAGGTGTAAAGGTTTGGAAGAGAGAGCGCCAGACTATCCTATCGGCTGTCTTCCTCCTGGCCTGGTTCCATTCTAGTCCTCGGTCCTTCAAAGATTGTCTAATGTTGTCCTCCCAGCGGACTCTGGGTCGTCCTGGGGGTCTGGATCCCTGGCTCTTTGTTTCCCATGCTTGTCGTGGTAGCTGATCTTCTCCCATTCTGCAGACATGGCCAAACCATCTTAGTTGGGACTGTTCTATTTGGGTCTACAGGGGTTGGGTTTTTAGGCCTTGACGTATCGTCTGGTTACGGACCATGTCTCTTCTTGTTACTTCAACCACCTTCCTCAGATACCTCATTTCTGAGGTTTGGATCTGGCTTTTATGGGTTGTAGTCATTGCCCATGACTCGCATCCATATGTCAAGACTGGGATATAGGTGGAGCGGTATACAGCCATCTTCGTTTTCTTACCAACCTCTCTCTTGCTGAGGAATCCTCGATTTATGGCCTGAAAAAGTCTCCCAGCTGCTGCTTTTTGAGTGGCCAACTCTTCTTTGATGCCTCCCTTTCGGTCTATAATAGCTCCGAGATATTTAAAGTGGTCGACCTGCTCCAGGACCTGTTCTCCCAGCTTAATCTGGTGTCTTCTTTCTTCGCGTGATATCACCATGGATTTTGTTTTAGAGCTGCTTATGACCATCCCTCTTTTCTCCAGCTCTTCCTTCCACAGACTTGCAGGTTGGATTGGATGTGCCTCTGATTTAGCAATCAGGGCAACATCATCAGCAAATGCCAGCTCTGAAATACATACCTGTCTCATCTTCCAGTACCCCACTGAATACTTTCTTGTTCTCTCCTTACATGACTTGATAACATCGTTCATGAGGAGTATGAAAAGATAAGGTGACAGGATATCACCTTGACTTACACCAGTGGTGGTCCTGAACTCTTCTGACTTATGGTTTGCTGTCCTCACATAATTTCTGCAAGACTTGTAGAAGCTCTGTATAGCATGAATCAGAGGTGCTGGAATGTTCTTCCTTGCCAAACAGTCCCAAAGTTTTGGTATGGCGTTAATATGAATAATGTCCGTATTTTTGCTGCAGCCTGTTATACACAACTTAGCTCCAGGTGTCCTGCAGCTGTGGTTTCCATCACTTTTCTTTGGTGATAAGTACACTTCTCCACGTAATTCGTCCACTGTAGGCAGTTGGTGGTGATACTCTTCTCTCACACTAGTGGCGTAGGAACTTCAGTACTTAAGTCTGATGTCTTGTAACCACGAACTGTGACAAATTAGAAAGAAACTAATGCCTCAGTACATTTGTTCTCCGCAAACTAACAGGCCCATTTTCATGCGCTCCACCCACGAATGTTAACCTCTCAGGAGAATTAAATTCCCGAGCACACAATGTAACTCAGGGAATATGATGAAACTTCACCAATATTATACTGGGTGTTAACTAGAAAATTGCATCTGGAGTGCATGAATAATGATTTGCCTGAATTACAATTAAAAAGGTATATAAAACTCACAAAATGATTCTATACGCTTTAGGCACATGTGATGTAATCATCACTCATTACTCATCCTTACACCCATCTGAGTTATGGGGTCATCTCTGCTGTCGGGTTTCCCGCACGACTAGTCAGAAACAATCACCAGCTCTTGCAGCAGTGGTTCATGCATATACTATTTTCATATGTTGAGGTTGCCAGCCTCATATATATATAACCACTTAGCAAGAAACATGTAAACTTTACACTAGTAATTAAATTGTTTACACTTACCCCAAAATTTGGGGAATACACACTTCTGCTGGCGCAGATTAGAATGGACCCACAGCCCTGTATTTAGATGCTGTTCGCATCACTTAAGGTCTGGAAATATGAGTTAATTCCTCTGACGGCTGGTGTTCTGCGAATTCCTGGCCTGGGAAAATTGTTTGTATAATTCCTCTTATGACTTCTTGTGATAAAATTCCCAAGTTTCCAGCCTTGTATTAAAATGGCGGGTTTACTTGTGAATTCCAAAGTTGCCCAATACTCGATCTGGTACTTATAATTGTGGAATGATAAGTCCTATCCTCTTTCCTCTGGCTTGTAGGAGGTGTTGAGTTGACGCTGTGATGCAGTCTGTCTGTTCTGTGTGCTGTGACTCAGAGTTTGTTAGATTATATCTCACAATTCTTAGTTTCAAATCCCAGCTTTGTTTCCGCCAAAAGTTCCAATCAAATCATAGTAGATTCTAGCAAACCAATCAAATCTGAGAATAAATGCAGGTAATGATAACAGGGTTGAATTTGAAGAAACACTGATACAAGATGTAGAATCATACATATCTTGGCAGCAATATAGACAAAGTTGGAGGGACAGATAGTGATATCCAACGTGGAACTGAGGACAAAAACTAGACAAGTGCCAGTGGAACAACAGATGAGAAGAAGACGATGGCGATGGATAGGACACATACTGAGGAAACTTGTTGATAGCATTACAAGGCAGTCCTTGTTCTGGAACCACCAGGGCAAAAGAGGCAGAGGTAGACCAAGAAGCACATGGAGAAGAGAGCTGGAAACAGAGGTGAAAATGATGAGGAGAATGTGGAAAGAACTTTGAGATGATGGCACGTGACAGGAGGACTTGGCATGTGTTTGTTGAAGGCCTATGCTCCTTTGGGAGTGGAGGGTTATGAATGAATCAAATCTATCTAGCACTGTTTGGGTGGGGAAGTTTATCATTACTCATTCCACGCGTATTTGAAAATATTAAATTTTTATATACACGCGTGGGCTCTTACAACAGTGATGTAAAATTGTTACCTAAGACTTCCGGCGCACCTCTGTTTATCAGAATAATGTGACCCTGTGTTCCTGGCGTAATGTTTTCTGCCCAGATGTCTATACTTACTTACTTAGTCGTTCCCCTTCTACCGTGAGGTGTAGAGGTTTGGAAGAGAGAGCGCCAGACTATCCTATCGGCTGTCTTCCTCCTGGCCTGGTTCCATTCTAGTCCTCGGTCCTTCAAAGATTGTCTAATGTTGTCCTCCCAGCGGACTCGGGGTCTGGATCCTTGGCTCTTTGTTTCCCATGCTTGTTGTGGTATGCGATCTTCTCCCATTCTGCAGACATGGCCAAACCATCTTAATTGGGACTGTTCTACTTGGGTCTGCAGGGGGTAGGATTTAAGGCCTTGACGTATCATCTGGTTGCGTTCCATGTCTCTTCTTGTTACTTCAACCACCTTCCTCAGATACCTGATTTCTGAGGTTTGGATCTGCCTTTTATGGGTTGTAGTCATTGCCCATGACTCGCATCCATATGTCAAGACTGGGACATAGGTGGAGCGGTATACAGCCATCTTCGTTTTCTTACCAACCTCTCTCTTGCTGAGGAATCCTCGATTTATGGCCTGAAAAAGTCTCCCAGCTGCTGCTTTTTGAGTGGCCAACTCTTCTTTGATGCCTCCCTTTCGGTCTATAATAGCTCCGAGGTATTTAAAGTGGTCGACCTGCTCCAGGACCTGTTCTCCCAGCTTAATCTGATGTCTTCTTTCTTCTCGTGATATCACCATGGATTTTGTTTTAGAGCTGCTTATGACCATCCCTCTCCCAGATGTCTATCCAGACAGAATATTTAATTATTCCCCTTTCATCTACGTGCCTCTGCCAGACAGATGTCTGGACAGATCGTATTGTCTTCTTTCACCGTATCACATAACTGGCTTGTGTCAACATGATCAACAACTTTCCAATGGGGTCAAATGTTTGCCCGACACATTTCCACAGGTGGTCAGATGGATTCAAAGAGAACAGCGGGTGACCGGTCTGACGACTGGGTATTGTTACGATAATACCACAGTTCAGCTGGCGGAACATAAACACGTCTGAGGAGTGGCAAACAAGATAAAGACAGCCCTATAGCAAATACTTTCATAGCAAATACTGCCATAGGGAGTGGCGTGTTAGAGACTTCACCATGCTATGTCCAGCATAGAGGAAAATAGTGAAAATAACGAATGAAAAGGCATGATTTATGCCAAATAAAAGCGATGAGTGAGAAAAATGAAGAAAAAGAAAGGATACTGCCGGAGAGCTGAAGGTGTGAGAGATCACATAAAAGAGCATGTTCAGATGTTCTGTCACAATGTTTTAATAGCCAAAGACTATTATTGTTCTATGGTCGATTGCGTCTCAAGATGTTTGTCTAACAACAATGTCCAATTATGTCTGATAATATGAAGTGAAATATTGGTTGTACAATGGAACTCTTGTAATGTTTGGGCGATATCACTTTATACAAGAGCATTTTTTGTTTCTATTTAATAAAGAATGCAACATGAATTAAAATGGCGAGTCGTTTCACTAAAACTGGCAAGTCTCAAGTTGTCTTGAGTCGAGTTGTTGTGTTGACTGAAGTTCAACTCGATTGACTCGAGTCAACAACACTGAATATTGTAAAGTATTATGTTCTCAAATACACCTTAATATAAGATTTAGCAGTAAAGGTTCTCTTTAGACCAGTAAATAATGTAGTCACTGAAAATTGTTCTTAGTAACCTCCCTTGGAGTGTTAAAATTACAAGGGGATGTCACTCATAACTAAGCAAAAAGAAAAAAATTAAAATAAGGTTGTGTATCAAGAATTATACCAGACTATAGTCTTTTATGCTTGGACATACACCCTTATATAACCAACGGACCCTGTGTCTAGGTTGAACAGGCGCGTTTTGTCAAAACTTATTTGTAAAAACAAAAAAAAATACACTCATTTACATTAGGTCCGGGAAAGGAATACTGCATTAAACAGAGGAAATGGAAAGCCTAGAGAAAAAAATATGAGAGTCACAGAGAGTGGGCTAAAGGATGAGAAAAGTTGTCATCGAAATAGTTACAATAAACACTGTAAGACTTCACTCTTGACTTTCTGGAGGCTTCCGCCTAGAACTTCCAGAAACTCTCCCTCATAAGACCCTGCTGGGGTCTGCGAGTTGTTGAAATGGACATTAGGCCTATATATATTCACGAATTATCAATGAGGTCAATTCCTATAGTAAAAAAATTTAATGTTAGGACAGATGGGCAAGAAAGTGTTGAACAGATCAACATTGTCCTTTCACTCACAATATTTCCGCATTTTTGTTTTTTAGTTTGTATCTTTACGATTTTGATGCTGACCACATCACTCCTAGTATGCCGTAAGGTTAAGAAAATATGGGCCTAAAACCATATTCCCAGTATGGCTCAATGGGCATGTAACGGGATCCTTTACCTTTTTATCATTACGATTTAAGTCGTTATTTATTGGAAAATAAACTGAACGGCTGTTTAGAGGCCGACATTTTTAAATTCACTGTCTTTAAAAATACATGTCCGAATGAATAAAACTACAAAACAAACTATTTACCACTTATACCAGAAGGAAACTAATAATTTTTCTCAAAATGATAAATACATAATGTATCAATTAAAATATAAATATTATTTCCATAATTTAAACTAACTATATTTATACACTATTAGCACAGTTTGTGTTTTTTTTCCATTACGCCTTGTGGATCGTTTGGTTTTTAATTAACCAAGAAATAAGATCTGTGCTGCGTCTAAATGTGTATACTTACTTGATTACATTTGTCCTGCCTATCAAAAATATCAGGCAACTTCCATAATGCACAATCGACATTTGATTTAGTTCTGCTTCTTACTGCAGCCGTTAGTAGATTCTTACTGCTGCGGTAGCCGGTGAGCCCGATTTGTCTTCACTCTGCAAACACATTTGTGCCGTCTGCTTGTTAGATTGTTATCGATGCAAGCGCAGACACAACATTGCAGCACTCGCCAATGATTTCATGGCAGTTATTAGTTAGGCTAAAACTTTCGGACCATGTCAGTAATGAAAACTGCAATAAGATAATCAAAGTGCTGTTCATCATATTACAAGGTATTCACTCTGAGTGCCGCATTTGTCATTTTACTGCCACCTAAATTTGACTTGTCTGCCATTATTACGTTTTTTCTCCGTAATGATAAATCAGATGGTTTAGGCCTACGCAAGTATAGCATAAGAATTGTGGTTATCTTTAAGGAACGAATAACTCCACAATACATTGTTAAGGAAACGGTCCAATCCTGAAAAATATCAGTGAAAAAACTCACTTAAAACTACTACTATCATTAGATGGAAGATGCAGTATAGAACTAACAACAGATGAATCCAAATAAAAGAGGATTTTCATAAAATAAGTTAGCAGTCCCAAAGCATTTTTTAGAACACACATGTCAGATTATTAATTAGTGTGGCTAAATAACCAAGATAACTATAAAACAAATTTTTTTTGTTTTTTACCAGTTGGTAAACAAAGAAGTTATGGACATTTCTGTCTTTAAAAAACAAATGATAAAGAGAAATTTGTTACTATACTTTTATGTACCCTAAATGGTACTGAAATGTCAAAGATATATTTTTTAAAGTCACTAAAAATGAATTGTATGTTAGGGTGACCATATCGTTCAACACAAAAAAGGAGGACAATGTTCACTTTTTTTGTCATGAAAAGGAGGACAATGTTTACGTTTTTTGTCATGAAAAGGAGGACAATGTTTACTTTTTTTGTCATGAAAAGGAGGACAACGTTTACTTTTTTTGTCATGAAAAGGAGGCATTATAATGAAAGAGTAGGACATACTTATTTTAAATAATAAATGACAGTGAAGCTTATTTATTATGCAACAAACAATAATTTCATCAAATCACCTTGATGTTGTGTCTATTGATATATTAAGATGATAAAAGTTGTCTTTAAAAACGCTTGATTAGTTTTTAAATACACACAGAAACATTGTCACATAAATAACACTAGTGGTTGTTCTGGTTCTGGTGCATGCAAATTTGTCGGCACTTTCTGAGTGATGGAAATTGTAAATAATGTCAGTTTTGATTGCGAACTTTCAGACACAAGTGCGTTCTTGTAGCGTTCATGTTTTCATATGTGTGTGTTTTCTTCTTTTTTAATCAGCAGCAGCTTTATTTGCTGCTGACACAAATATGCCGCCACTGCACACGAGACATTCTGCTTCTAAACCTTGCTGACCTCTGGTAAAACATGGAAATTTCTTTTTCAATTTATCTGCGAATACACACTTTTTTATGCAAACCACAAGGTCTTTTTGGAGCCGCAGTAGCACAGTGGTTAGTGCACTGGCTTCCTAGCTCGGTGGTCCATGGTTCGATCCCCAGTTGAGGAGTGGTTTTTAGACCGCAAACAGCTCGGGGTCGACCCAGCCTCATGGATTGGGTATCAGAGCAACTCTGGGAAGGTTAAGGCCCTAGTGTGCCGATGGTCAAGAAAATATGGGCCTTACACCATATTCCCAATATGCTTCAATGGGCGTGTAACGGGATCTTTTACCTTTTATATTTGAACATGCGCCCTAATACAACCGACAGTCCATGTGTCTAGGTTGAAGGATGCGCACCTCGTAAAAACGAGGCAAAATGCTTTTTTTTTTTTTAAATTTGGCACTTGTGTAAAAATTATATAATGTCATTAATTAATTCGATATTAATGTTAAAATTATTTGTAATTTGCAATAGACAACAAGGTTTTAAATGACTAAATCGCATACCGTCTTCTCATTTAAAGTGCATTTTCAGATAACAGGTGGCAATAAACAAAAAGAGCGAAAATGCGTTAAACTGTGTTAAAATATGATTATAATCTATTACTGATAAACAGTCCAACAACATGAAAGCTTGCGGGATTGTTGATACATTGTTTGCTGGATTTTGAGGAAATTCTGTCGTCGGAAATTGAAATTCAAACAGGGAGTTTTCAAAATGGTGTTGTAACTGTACTTTTTCTCTTGTTGAGGTGATCACTGGCCCAAGACAGTATACATGTTGTTAGGTGTGTAGTGCGAGCGTATGATGAACTGAGTGTGGGTGCGAATGAAGGCGCGAATGTGTTTAGGCTCGTATAAATGTAGACCCTGCAACCCATACACTCACATGCAGTAGTCAAGGATGCTTGGACACTGCAGGCACGTTTCAAAACATTTATTGACGAGAACACACATGGTATCAACAGGAACAGTCATTGTAAACAAGATCATGCTGACCGGAAATCGATAGGTATACATTAGGCATTCAGCAAGCTGGTAAACATTTGAATATCCGTGCATGGTCAATACAATGGTCTTCAATAAGGACAGTTCGTGGCGTCGCCCTGAGATTACTGACTAAACGCGTCAGATACCTTAATCACTTTGACACATAGGTGCAACTTGGCATTCCCCGCCAATTGCACACTATCAGGCTGTAGTATAATAGCCGAAAACACAGGCCTCGTTCTGACGTCGGCTGTGTACTTCTGATAAGCAGGTTACCATCAACCCTGCAGTAATGCTTATTGTAGACATAAATTCCGCCAATCTGCGGTTCCCACAATATATCTTCGTCACTGGATTTCTGGACAATATAAAGACTAATAGTCTTGGATGGCTACCTCGAGCACAAAATATAAGTTCTGAAATGGAGGACCGGTGAGCTGCAGTTCACAGACTAGGCAATCTTCTAACATGTTCTGCTACCGAAAGCATAGTAATGGAAAAAGTCGGTATTACCTGTAACCGAGTCCACAGAACTTAACAAGGAACTCTGCTGTCATTCCAACGCACAGAGATTCACTGGGGAAAACTGCCAGTGCAGTCACTTCGAAGATTCTTCCCGAAAAACACAATGGACTCTCGTCCCTTCAGAAACCAGGACACTCCCCGGCTTGCCGGAAGTATAACTCAACTCCCCCTTAAAAAAACCTGCCCATGGGCATACGCCCGAACTGTCTACCTTTGACCCTAAAGGTCAAACACAATGAATGAATAAACAAGGGAAGACAACCCCTAATCAACCTGACATCGCAGGTAAAGACACAATTATTCTTATGATAAAAACATAAGCAAATAACTTGACAGATGACTCCGTCAAAAATGACAGCAACATATTACTACCACCCCCCTGTAAAAAAAAATGAATTTTTTTTTTTTTAATATGTCCATGAGCAAGATTGCACAAGTATCACTTATGTGCTCATGAAAAAATGAACCTAATATCAGGTACAATAGACGCATAAACAAAGCGTCTGAAGAGGATACAAATCATCTCCCAACATAGGAGAAAATATCTCCTTTAAGCCAAACAAACTAAGGGGGTACCATTAAAGAAACCTAAGTTGCTGGCAATACCAATCATATATCAATCATTACTAAATACTATAATTATAGCAATATACAAATGTCATGAATTACAATGCTATATTAGCAACATATCATTGATGGATGGACAAAATGAAATTTGTTAAATTATCTAAACATCATCCAAATACATTTGTATTACAACATATTAGGATATTAAGGACAGACAAAAGTCTGAAAGTGTATCAGGAAAAACTAGGACACAAGATTTAACTGGAATCATGTGGGCATCTGGACAATATGTCCGCCATCACATTATCCGAACCACGGATAGCTCGCACCGTGAAATGGAAAGGCTGAAGAGCAATAGCATAACGAGTAGATCTCGAGCTCTTCAAATCCTTACTTTGCATAGCCGTAAGAGCTTTTTGGTCGGTTTCCATAAAGAAATGCGCGCCCAGAAGGAACCTTTGTAGCTTAAGAATGGACCAAACCATAGCCAACAATTCACGGTCTAAAACCGAGTAATTCCTTTCTGCCACATTTAGCTTCCTAGAAATATACATTACACGATGCAGAGTTCCTGAATATTCCTGCATTAGTGCCGCTCCAATCCCAGTGGAAGAGGCATCACTACGAAGAACAAAAGTCTTATCAATCGTTGGTAGTCTTAAGATAGGATGAGATGAGAACAAATTCTTAACCTGATCCAATGAAGATTGGCATTCCTGGGACCAACGCACCATATTAGGAGAACCTTTTTTCAATAACGATGAAAGTGGTGCCATAATGGAGGACAGATTCTCAATGAATCTTCCATAGAATTGTATCAATCCCAAGAGACTACGCACTTGCTTTTTTGTCTTCGGAACCGAGATATTTAATATCTTCGAAATGTTTTGGTCCTCTGTCTTCAACAGACCATGACCAATGTCACGTAGCGTTAAAGGATAAGAGAATTATTTAGAGGAAATAATAGATCTGATGTGGAAGATTTGGCTCAAGGAATCCCTGCTGGGTTTTCCCACTTCCGAAGGGTGACGAAGAGGGTAAATTCTCCTAACTCGACAGGTCTGGAAAAGATTGTAAGGAGATATTTGGTCTCTCGCTACCGTCGTCCCCTTCTCAGTTATCTATTATTATTATTCTTTAAATTATATTATATTTTACGAGCCCCCCCTCCCTTATAAAGGAAGATAAACATAGACAATATTCAACATCTAATGGAAGGAACAAAGCGTGGGGTACAGTATATACACCCAATTGGTTTATTGCAATAAAGTGAATAGATGGTGAATGATAGTATTGTCGATGGAATTAGTGTCTGCTGTATGTATTATGTGTCTCACAATTCACGTGTTTTTCATCATGGATGACTAAACTTTGTGGCATTGATTAGGTGAGTTTCCTTTGTCGTGGACTTAGCTTTTCAGCCCCCGGCTGATAGTGAAGTGTGGTTAGTTCTCCGGTCTCCTGACGTTGCCCCGGTAGGTCTTGAATGGTTCGGATTTGCCTTCTCTGTGCTCGACTCCGTATTCTGCGCTGAGATTGGACTGTCGTGCAAGGCTCCACCATAGACTGAAGACAAATACGACGGCTCCATTAATTTTCTAGCTTTAGAAAGCAGTCTTTCCCTAAGCCGTCCCTCTGCCCGTCACCTCAGATTTTAGTCTCTAACATCATATGTCTAGAGTCTAATCTTGAATTCAAGTTTCTCCTGTCTGTCCTTTATTATATTTCTCTGCCCCAGTGGCAGTATTATAATTCTTTAGACTGATTTATCGTCAGCTTAACCCGATGAATTATTATAAATGTCAGTTAAACCCACCAAATTTATCATAGAAATGTCGGCAACAGTATTCTAGTTCTGTGCCTCTAGCCTAATCGTCATGTCATTATGATGAATTTAACAAATAATTGGACATCCGTGTTTTTAGAATTGTCTGACAACATTATCACACACTTCATGTCTGGTCGCCTCGTCATATAATTTATAATGAATATATGTCACGGTCGGTCAACATTATCGTTAATATTAATTTCCGTTAGTCTAAACGTCGGGTCGAAAATAATCAAATAATATGGAAATTAATAGCTATATATATATATATTCCCGTTATACATTATTATGAACATGTACATATCCCGTGGGATCATAAAATATACCCGATCACATGTGGCTGGATGTGATCGTAAAACAAAAATATGAATAAAGTAAACATACCAATCTTGCGTCGATTTTGCAAGGTACTACACATTTCATCACATTATATTCTAGCGAGATTTCACTTACCTACTCAAAGATGGACGCTAACCCGCAATTAGACACGTGGCTTCAGTGCTTTTAATGCGAGAATTCGCCGATAATTGGGTTAGACCTAGCTGTCTCAAGGGTTCCGGGCAAGTGAAGATTGCCCGTGTTTGGCGCACTTTTAGCGGGACATTTCCGCTTGGACACGTGATCCATAGCGTGCATCATGTGACATTAGCGTCAAATAAACGCTCCAATCAATAGCGTTAAAAGTCACGTGGGGTCTTCCTAAAGTGGCATAAACTGGTTTTATCAGCTTAAGCAGTCTTAAATTAAAACAGGTTCCTAGCTACCGAGGTCATTGGTCAACAATGACGTCGTATCTAAAAATAGCGAGGAGAAAATACTGAATGCTAGGAGAATTTCCGCCAGTGACAATTCCCGGGACTTTGCGATCATGCATTGAGGATGAGAAAAAAACGATGTCACGTAAATAATAAAAAAAATGAAGAGAAGATTGGGCAAGTTGTCACACAAGCCCCTCCTCAAGTTTGACGTTCCGTCCAACTCCTCTTGTCCTGTCTTCCTCTTCTTTTCCAGTTTCTCATATCTCCTCGGTTGCGTCCGGATGTCTGCTCAAAAAATCTGCCCCTACGTTGTTCTTCCCAGGTATGTATTCTATGTGAAATGAATATGGCTGCAACAGTAGTGACCATCTCATAAGCCGGGCATTAAGGTTCTTCGACGCTGCAAGAAATATCAACGGTTGGTGATCACACTGCACCGTGAACTTTTTCCCGTATAAATATGGTTGAAACTTCTGCACAGCCCATATTAGCGACAGACATTCTCGTTCGATGGTAGAGTAGTTCTGTTCAGCAGGGTTCAATTTCCTACTAGCATATGCGATGGGGAATAGAGTTGCAGAAGGTCTATCACTAGGCTGCAGGAGAGTGGCTCCTATCCCTATATTGCTAGCATCTGTTCGCAGCGTAAAGTTCAGAGTTAAGTCAGGCAGTCGCAGAATTGGCCTAGCTGTGAGTTTCTCCTTCAGCAGCGTGTAGGCATTTTCGCACTCCGCTGTCCAGGTTACTTTGTCCGGGTTCCCATTCTTGGTTAATGCGGTCAATGGCGCACTCAGGGTATTAAAATCTTTAATATATCTCTGGTAGAAGCCACATAGAGACACAAATGACCTTACATCCTTTTTAGTCTGGGGTCGTGGGGCCCGCTGTAACTTCTCAATATTACGCGCATCTGGGAACATGCATCCATGCGAGATAGTGTGTCCCAGGAATTCTAGTTGCTCGCAGGCAATTTGACATTTTGTAGGGCGAGCGGTGAGTCCTGTTTCTCTAAGTCTTTCGAAGAGTAGGGAAACTGCGTCCAGGTGCTCCTCAAAGGTGTTCGTGGCAATAAGTATGTCGTCCATGAAATTACTTATCCCAGGGTGGTTCAGGGGTTCCAGTAGCTTCCTCATCATACGAGTAAAGACGCTTGGGGCGTTGCTTAGCCCAAATGGCAATACATTAAACTCGTAATGGCCTTCAGAAGTACTAAATGCTAACATATGTCGAATTTCCTCTTTTACCGGGATCTGGTAGTACCCTTTGCTAAGGTCTATCTTCGAAAAGTATCGTGCTCTACTCAGCTTGGTGAAAAGCTGATTCTGATCCGGTAAGGGCTCCGCTTGAAATTCCGTTACAGCGTTGAGCCTTCGGTAGTCTATGCAGAGGCGATGTTCTCCTGTGGATTTTCTAAGCAACACTACACTCGCACTATAAGGCGACTCTGATTTTGAGATAATATTTTCCTTAAGCAGGTACTCGATTTCCTCACTCAATGCCTTTGCTTTAGCATAAGGAACAGGATAGTTCTTAACTCGTACCGGGGCGAGGTCTGTTAGCTTCATATCAAATTCTATCAGGTTGGTCATGCCAGGTTTATCCGTGAGTGTACTAGGGTGTTTTCTCAACAACTGTTGAACCCGTGCCTGCTGATCCTCCGTTAAAGTTGAACTAATCTGAACATCTTGATGAGTTTCGCACTGACGAAGAGGGTATTCACAGGAGGTCAGGGGTTCTGCCTCAGTTTCCGTCGCAATAGCCAGTGTCAGGAAATGTGCTGGTTCTGCACCTGGTCTTTCATAATATCGCTTCAGCAGGTTTATGTGGTAAATTTTCTGCTTCCCCTTTATGGCAATCTTGTAATTGGTGCGCGACATTTTCTCAACAATTTTATATGGACCTCTCCACCCGATTTGCAATTTATTATTGCTACTGGGCAGGAGTAATAATACCTGTTCTCCTACTTCTAGCTCCCTATCCTTCGCAGTGCGGTTGTAGTAACGCGCATGTTTACGACGGGCACGGCGTACATTTTCCTTTGCCAGTTCCCATCCTGTTTTAAGGCGTTGGGTCAACTCCTTCACGTATTGGGATGCAGAGGTGACCGTCTCATCAGCTTTATCATCTGTCCAAGTACGTAACAGTGCCTCTAAAGGTCCTTTTATAGGTCTACCAAACAGCAATGTGGCAGGAGGCATCCCAGTAGAATTGTGGGGTACTTCGCGGTAAGCAAATAGTGCTGCGGGTAAGTATTGATCCCAGCTCTCTGGTTTTTCCTGCGCAAGTTTCCGAAGGATGGAAATAAGGGTCCCGTTAAACCGCTCCACCTGGCCATTTGCCTGGGGGTGGTAGGGAGAGGTGTGGATATGTCGGGCCTGAAATATCCTAAACACTTCCTCGGTGAGTTTTCCTCGGAATTGGGAACCATTATCTGTCAGGATCTGTGACGGAAACCCTAGCCGAGTAAATATGGTGAGCAGAGCCTCAGCAACATGCTTAGAATCACAGGCGGGCATAGCAATTGCCTCTGCCCACATGGAGCAACAATCCACTAACGTGAGTATATAACTGTTTCTCTTTTTGCTACGAGTAAGTGGACCCACAATATCCACCGCTACTCGTTCGAAGGGTGTGCCCAAGATTGGCATTTCTCCCAGAGTGGCTGGGGCCGTCCAGTGTTTCGGCGCTGTCCTCTGGCACTGCGGGCATGATTTCACATATCTCTGGATATCGGCGTTGATACCTGGCCAATAATAATGACATGAAATACGCTGAATCGTGGCACTTATGCCCATGTGGCCACTAAACGGAAGGGCATGGCCCATTTCTAGGACCTGGGCTCGGTATGCTGATGGAACCACAAGTTGCCCATGTTCCTGTCCTCCATTTCCTGCTTTCCGATGCAACAGCCCATTTTTCTTGTAGAAGTCTCCCTTTTGGAGAGGAGTGTGCGCTCTCGGTAGTTTTTTGTAGCAGGGTGCTAGAGATTGATCCTCCGTTTGTGCCTTTTTTAATTCCTCAGGAAGGATGTTGGGTGGGGATTCCAACTCCGTATTCCGTTTGGCCTGTCCTCTAGTGGTGACAGCCGCCACAACCAGAGGGTGAATGGGTTCTCCCAAGAACACATACCTACACCCTAAGATCAAGGGATAAATAGGGTCGTCCAAGATCGCTGCACGGATTTCCCCAGTCACATATTTTGATTTGACCTTAATCTTGGCTATGGCCAAACGCATAGGTGCTGCACTTTTAGTAGGTCCTTGTATTTCTATAGTGTCTTCTGTCATCTGGTCAGGCTTGACTAGGGATGCACAGACAACTGCGTCGAATGCAAGGCCTGTATCATAAAGGCAGGTCACCTCTTGGTCATTTACGAGGACTGTCTCAACGACCGGGGGATGTCGGGGTTTGTCCAGAGGTTCTTCCGGTCCATTTCCCCTTGCGGCACTTTTACGTAAGCAGGCAGCATGATGAGGTGGGTTTTTCCGGTTGCACTCCTGCGTATTGTGGGTGATGGTTCTACAGTGCTTACACCATTTTTCCCCTTGCCTCTGCTGCTGGAAATTAGATCTCTGAGTAGTCTTGTAGTCTGGCTTGTCATGCTTTTTGAAGTTAGTATACGGTGGTTTCACTTGGGGGTCCATGTGTGACTGAGCTGTCTGTCTAGGTACGTAATCTGGTTGTTTCCGTCTGGGTGGTGGATTCTCTGATAGTGCTGCCTGATATCGTTCCGCTAACTGGACTATGGATTCTAAAGTGCTGGCCCCATTCTCTGTCAGGAATCTTCTCATGTCGGAAGTCATGGTGTCCTTCAGTTGTTCGATCATGACCATTTCCTTCAGGCCTTCCCAATCATGAGTAAAATTCCCTAGGGCACCCCACTTCTCCACGTAGGAATCCAGTCTCGCAGCAAACTGAGCAAAGTTCTCTCCGACTTCCCTCCTAGAGTTACGGAACCTCTTCCTATAGGCGTCAGCATGTAGCTCATAACGAACCAATAGTGCCTTTTTCAAAGAGTCGTAGTCATCCTGTAAACCTGGAGGAAGCTTGCTATACACGTCATAAGCAGTTCCTCTAAGCCCTTGCGACAGTTTCAGGTTCCATTTGCTCTTCTCCAAACCAAACGTGGTGGCAAACTTCTCAAATTTGTCGAGATACCTATCGATCGAGTCGGCTTGTTCCGAGAAAGCTTCAAATGGAAACGTCAAAGGTCCCAAAGTTGACATGAGTGAGGATGGCAAAGGTCCGGTGCCCCCTGCGTGCAAGGAAGGCATATCATCTGACCGTGGCGATAGGTTGCCTGAGGAGGTAGATGCGGTCGCACCGGCTACTGGTTCAACTCTTTGAGCTTGTCCCTGCATCTCTAACTGCTTCATCTTCAATGCATGCTCGCGTTCATCTCTCTCGCTTCTTTCTCTAGCGTCTACAGCTTTTATCCTCTCATCTATTTCTGCTAACTTTATTCGCTCTTCTCTTTCAGCTTTCGCTGTTTCTCGAGCGTAATACTTATCAGTCTCGACACTGACATAATTTGCAAGGTCCACCCCACTATAACCTAGATCTCGACCGGCCTCCCCTAGTGCTGCCTTAAGCTTAACTATTTCAGCCATCTTTTGCAGTTAAAGTCCACACTGAGTAAGCTAGTGCTACCTTCCAATAGTATTTCTAGCAACAAGTAAATACTAATTATTTATCCGACTGCTGTAGAATGAAATTACTACAGTTATGGAGACTTAAGGTCTGTAATTCAATGAAATACAAAATCAAGAACTAACTTAATTAAACACAACATATATAAAGGGATTCACCAATCAATGCCTGAATTTCTAGAAAAAATGTTTTCTGTCTTTCTAGAGCTCACTGTGTGAAAATACATGTGTTAAAATGGTATACTGTAATGACTGAATGGATGATACTATCCCAGAGGTATGATAAAATACATAAGTTCAAATCCCGGACCGAGACACCAGTGTCACGTAGCGTTTAAAGGATAAGAGAATTATTTAGAGGAAATAATAGATCTGATGTGGAAGATTTGGCTCAAGGAATCCCTGCTGGGTTTTCCCACTTCCGAAGGGTGACGAAGAGGGTAAATTCTCCTAACTCGACAGGTCTGGAAAAGATTGTAAGGAGATATTTGGTCTCTCGCTACCGTCGTCCCCTTCTCAGTTATCTATTATTATTATTCTTTAAATTATATTATATTTTACGAGCCCCCCCTCCCTTATAAAGGAAGATAAACATAGACAATATTCAACATCTAATGGAAGGAACAAAGCGTGGGGTACAGTATATACACCCAATTGGTTTATTGCAATAAAGTGAATAGATGGTGAATGATAGTATTGTCGATGGAATTAGTGTCTGCTGTATGTATTATGTGTCTCACAATTCACGTGTTTTTCATCATGGATGACTAAACTTTGTGGCATTGATTAGGTGAGTTTCCTTTGTCGTGGACTTAGCTTTTCAGCCCCCGGCTGATAGTGAAGTGTGGTTAGTTCTCCGGTCTCCTGACGTTGCCCCGGTAGGTCTTGAATGGTTCGGATTTGCCTTCTCTGTGCTCGACTCCGTATTCTGCGCTGAGATTGGACTGTCGTGCAAGGCTCCACCATAGACTGAAGACAAATACGACGGCTTCATTAATTTTCTAGCTTTAGAAAGCAGTCTTTCCCTAAGCCGTCCCTCTGCCCGTCACCTCAGATTTTAGTCTCTAACATCATATGTCTAGAGTCTAATCTTGAATTCAAGTTTCTCCTGTCTGTCCTTTATTATATTTCTCTGCCCCAGTGGCAGTATTATAATTCTTTAGACTGATTTATCGTCAGCTTAACCCGATGAATTATTATAAATGTCAGTTAAACCCACCAAATTTATCATAGAAATGTCGGCAACAGTATTCTAGTTCTGTGCCTCTAGCCTAATCGTCATGTCATTATGATGAATTTAACAAATAATTGGACATCCGTGTTTTTAGAATTGTCTGACAACATTATCACACACTTCATGTCTGGTCGCCTCGTCATATAATTTATAATGAATATATGTCACGGTCGGTCAACATTATCGTTACTATTAATTTCCGTTAGTCTAAACGTCGGGTCGAAAATAATCAAATAATATGGAAATTAATAGCTATATATATATATATTCCCGTTATACATTATTATGAACATGTACATATCCCGTGGGATCATAAAATATACCCGATCACATGTGGCTGGATGTGATCGTAAAACAAAAATATGAATAAAGTAAACATACCAATCTTGCGTCGATTTTGCAAGGTACTACACATTTCATCACATTATATTCTAGCGAGATTTCACTTACCTACTCAAAGATGGACGCTAACCCGCAATTAGACACGTGGCTTCAGTGCTTTTAATGCGAGAATTCGCCGATAATTGGGTTAGACCTAGCTGTCTCAAGGGTTCCGGGCAAGTGAAGATTGCCCGTGTTTGGCGCACTTTTAGCGGGACATTTCCGCTTGGACACGTGATCCATAGCGTGCATCATGTGACATTAGCGTCAAATAAACGCTCCAATCAATAGCGTTAAAAGTCACGTGGGGTCTTCCTAAAGTGGCATAAACTGGTTTTATCAGCTTAAGCAGTCTTAAATTAAAACAGGTTCCTAGCTACCGAGGTCATTGGTCAACAATGACGTCGTATCTAAAAATAGCGAGGAGAAAATACTGAATGCTAGGAGAATTTCCGCCAGTGACAATTCCCGGGACTTTGCGATCATGCATTGAGGATGAGAAAAAAACGATGTCACGTAAATAATAAAAAAAATGAAGAGAAGATTGGGCAAGTTGTCACAACCAACTCGATGACCTAGGAAGGAAATTTCACTAAACCCAACAAAAGCTTTAGAGGGTTTTGCAGTCAAACTATGCTCACGTAGAGTAGATAGCAATTCCTTTAGACCCAAATAGTGTTCTTCCCAAGTATCGCTGAAAAGACAGATGTCGTCTAAATATGCGATGACATCTGCACGATCTGATAGAATTCGTCGCATCATGCGCACGAAAGTCGCTGAGGCGTTCATAAGCCCAAAAGGCATAAAATTCCATTGAAACAGACCCCTAGGTGTCGAAAAAGCAGTGAGAGGTTTGGCGTGTTCCGTCAGTGGGACTTGCCAATAACCTTTCGACAAGTCTAGTTTAGTAAAGAATTTAGCTTTAGAAAGTCTAATAAGTAGATCATCTTATAATGGCATAGGTTCAGCATCGAACTTCGTAACTTGATTTAATTTGCGATAGTCAACGCAAAGACGTATGCTATTGTCTTTCTTTCGAACAATAACTATCGACGAAGAATAAGCTGAAGTGGATGGTTCAATTATTTGCAGTTGAATCATTTCATCCAATTCTTTCTCTACTTGTGCTTGAAAATGAATAGGTATTGGGTATGGTCTTGCTCTGATCGGATTACGATCAGTAAGTATGATGTCATGTTCTATGACATCTGTGTGTCCAGGAATGTCGGTAAGGACATCCTGATATGATTGTAGCGTAGAGGATACTTGACGTTGCTCCTCAAAAGACAAGTTCGAAGAGATTGTAACGTCCCTCCACGATTCCGTTGAATTCAGTGGAATCGCAGGAAGAGGTAAGTTAACGTCAGAAAAAATAGTTTCCTCATCCTGTATAACGGACAGGGATGAGATGTGACCATGTTGGACTGGAGAGTCGTCCGCCGCCTGGAAAATAGGCTGCAAATAGTCTGGACGTTCAATAAACTCTGTTAGCATATTTATATGGAAGGTTTTATGCCTTCCATCCACATCGACAATATAGTCGACATCGGAAATTTTGGAGACTATAGTGTATGGACCTTTCCATGAAATGAGAAGTCTATTCTCTCTTGAGGGAAGTAAGACATACATGGATTTTGTTGTTTCCAAGAAAAACTATTATCAGGTTGGTAACTTTTATTAAAGTTCCTATAGTCACTGTGATCAACATGTTGAGGACAATTAAATTCCCTCCATTTCTTTAAAGAAGAACCATCACGTGATGGACGCGTTTGGCAATGTCCACAATCACGGTTACTCCTCTTAATAAAGTTGCTTCTATTTTTCCCTGTAGCAATATGCTTAACAGGTACATCGTACTGACTGAGCTGAGTACGATGGGTACTAACAGTTTTGTTTTCTTTTACCCACTTATCAGGAATCTGGGAATTCGATGCACGGTTTCCCTGAGGAATCTTAACATGATACTTATCAAAGTCCTCACCGTGATCCAAACTTGATTTACCTTTGTTGGCCTGACGCCAACTCCCATTAGAGGCAGTATTGTTATTCCGTGGGAAACTATATTTTCCACAAAAATTTTTGTTCCCATATTGCTTAATGTTACCATGAGCATTAAGTGCATGGATGTTTTTTTTCTCCCAAATAGAAATTTGTTGCGGTGTGCATTCCCTAACCCCATGAATACGACCGATTATAAGATCCGCAATAGGATTAGGAAGAAGACATGCATGGACATCTCCTGTGAAGAAGGGAGTGTCAATCCTAATAATAGCAGTAGGATAACTTTCCATAGTACCACCAAATGTAACACATTTGATTATTTTTCCAGTGGCACAGCAAGGATCTATCATAGACTCCCTAACCTCTCCCATCATGTGCAACTGTAGCAGGTAGAGCAGGAAGAGGGTGACCACAACTTAGAGTAGATACAGTCGATGAGTCGAACAATGTTAAGCATTGGGGGCATTCAGTTGCTCTCCCAAAATCGAAAGCACAACCAGTGATAGCCCTAGAGTTACCACTATCATTTACTGTATTACAGGCTCCATCAAACTCTTGTTGTGCAGAGTTTGCCTGTTGGAAAGGTCTTTTTTTGTTAAACCTAGGTCTGCCTCGATTATCGTTTCCCCTGTAATTATTTCGACTATCATTTCCCCTGTAATTGTTATCATATTGCCTATTGTAATCATCATTCCGGTTTGAATCCCGGTTTCTAAATTCACCATCGTCATAATCTTGACGTCGAGAATGGTTATCTCGAAAGCTCGAATGGTTATTATTACGATAACCCTTGCGAAAGTGTCTAAGATTATTACCATTAAAATTACGAGAACTACCATCTTGTCTCCAATTCATAGACGAAGACCCATCATGTGTTGGATTACTCCGCTTCTGAGTGTAATTCTGATTACTTCCCCTATTCCAGTTTTGTTGAGCACCCTGAAATTTTTTTTTGAAATTAGGGCCATATGGTGTTGCCGAAGCAGCTGGCAACCCTTCTTTCACTTTAGAATTGCTAACTGTAGCATGGGGATGCGCGGTGGCATACTGACAACAGTATTCCTCCATATCTTTTAAGTTTTTAGGCTTTACGCTCATGAAGGAATGCAAGAAAAGAATCATTAACAGATGACAAAACCTTATCTCGCAATAATAAGTCCATTAGACCTTCATATGTTTTCTCAGTCTGAGACAACTCAACCCATCGTGTAAATGTACGACGTATTTTTGTAACAAAATCAGAGAAATCTACTCCATTTTCTGGCAACATTGTCCTAAAACGAAGACGATAGTCTTCTTCTTTTAGTTGGTATTTTTTTTAGCAATGCTGCTCTGACAACATCATAATTAGTCCTGTCATGTTCGTCTATTGTCATAAGAGTAGTCACTGTGTCACCTGTAAAAAATTCCATCAGTTGTTCAACATATTTTTCCTTTTTTATGTTATGCGTATCGCATAAAAATTGGAATCTATCTAGATAATCTGCTACGTCATCCTTTAAAGGATTGAAATGGGGTAGTTTGATCCTACTTACAAACTCCTTTGTCGTACTCGAAGTTGTTTGCTGAGCACCCGTACTCGCCAATTTCAGTTTCTCTAACTCCAAAGTTGCGAGTCTTTCATCAAGTTCCATCTTCTGTTTTCTTTCCTCATGTTCCATTTTTCTAATTTCAGCCTCAGCAGCAGCTTGAAGTTTTCTCTCCTCTGCAGCAGCTTGAGCTTGAGCTTGAATTTTTCTCTCCTCTGCAGCAGCTTGAAGTTTTTTGTCTTCCATTTCCATCTGGAATTTTCTTTCATCAGCCTGAGCTTTTCTCTCCTCAGCAGCAGCTTGAGCTTTTCTCTCCTCAGCAGCAGCTTCTCTTTGATACCTTTTCTCTTCAAGTTCTAATCTTCTATTCTCAGCATCTAGCTTCTTTAGTTCAGCATCTGCTCTCCTTTGTTCAGCTTCTGCTTTCAATTTAATTTCCTCTTTTTGTTTCTTTTCTTCTGACTTTAATGCAATGGCGAATTGAGCAGATGAATATTCTTCCAATTCTTTACCAGACTTACCAAGGGTCAACCCTTGCTGGATGAAGAAGTCCAATGTAGACATTCTGTCTAATGAGATCAGAAACCTGAAAAAATTAACTAAATTACCTGTATATCCCAATCATTGGGAGACAAGTCTGAAATGCTAGACTTGTATACTCACTTCACTTTATTTCACTCTCTTAGTCTTAGACAAAGACCTTGTATGGTCCTCTTGTTTATAATGTAACAAAAAATCACTTGAGTACCTGTGGAAAATAATTCCTTTATATCCCACTCACTATGGGCACAAGTCTTTTTTTTTTTTTTTTAAAGAACTTGAATATGTATTTCACCTTTTCTCAATCTTTGAAGATAACAAGTCTTTTATCAAAGAACTTGTATAAATATCTCATATAATAATATTTTATTAACAATCTCTATATGAAGAGTGTACCTTATCAATAATAATAATAATACATGACCAAGTGTATGTATGTAGACTGTGTATGACAATAATGTAGTACAATCATAAATACAAAGACAAAAATACAGAACAATGACCGAAAACGTTCGTGGAAGTCAAATAAACAATACAGCAAAAGTAAAAAAAAATGTTACACAAATGTGTAATGATAACCGCGAAAAATAAACAAGACAAATGGCAACACTGTTATAAACGAAAAGGTGTAAAGAAATAAATGGAAGGAATGAGAGAAGAACAGATACAAACAAAATTAATCGAAAATCAAAGAACGGAAAAATAACGAAAACAACACTAACTGATGTCGTCACAGCTAAAAAAAAAAAAACAGCAACAAAAGTCGCTAGCAAATTTCAATTAAGAAAATTGCAATCCCTACAGAACGCTTACAGTAACCCTCGATTAAGTGGCATATTTACCGTAAGACCCACCAACCGAAAACCCGCAAAAGAACACAAGAAAAATACACAAAAATAGTACAATTAACATAAATAGCAATCAATTCAATGTGTTGCAAAACAAGTTCAGTCACAGCTGAAACTAAAGTAAATTTCTTGCTCCTTGCGAACACAGAAACAAAATGTCAAGCGCGCACTGAATGTCAAATCCACTGTAGCATAAAGTGGTATTCACGAACAAAAGTTACTATGACCTTCTCGACTTAGGACTTGCACATTGAATGTTTACAATTTCCACGTACTGTTTACAAACAGGAACTTGACCTCGAACAATGTAGCTTGAATGCTCGGGCGTAGAAAAGTCTGTTGTTGACTGAAACGTGTAAACGACCAGCGGTACCGTTTACAAAAAGGGACTCGACTTGCAGTTGTGGTCCACGTAGCAAATGCCTAGATGTTAACTTCAGTACTTGTCCTGTTGTGGTTTATGTAGCATTATAACATAAATGCTAGCACTGTTTATCTGGGTCAACAGTTGATGACCTATTTCTGTCCTGTGTAGACAAAACTTGAAAGCATAGAGTATGTGTGTTATTCTCAGTTGTCCACTTTGTTCCTCATGACATGTAGCACATGTAGAAATGTAAATTTCTGGACAACACTGGAGACATAATAAATGTAGCATAAGTCCACGGAAATGTTAATTTCTCGCTCTGTCCACCAGAAATGTATCAGAAGAGCCCACGTAACTGGTCCACCAAAAATGTAACTGTACTTTTTCTCTTGTTGAGGTGATCACTGGCCCAAGACAGTATACATGTTGTTAGGTGTGTAGTGCGAGCGTATGATGAACTGAGTGTGGGTGCGAATGAAGGCGCGAATGTGTTTAGGCTCGTATAAATGTAGACCCTGCAACCCATACACTCACATGCAGTAGTCAAGGATGCTTGGACACTGCAGGCACGTTTCAAAACATTTATTGACGAGAACACACATGGTATCAACAGGAACAGTCATTGTAAACAAGATCATGCTGACCGGAAATCGATAGGTATACATTAGGCATTCAGCAAGCTGGTAAACATTTGAATATCCGTGCATGGTCAATACAATGGTCTTCAATAAGGACAGTTCGTGGCGTCGCCCTGAGATTACTGACTAAACGCGTCAGATACCTTAATCACTTTGACACATAGGTGCAACTTGGCATTCCCCGCCAATTGCACACTATCAGGCTGTAGTATAATAGCCGAAAACACAGGCCTCGTTCTGACGTCGGCTGTGTACTTCTGATAAGCAGGTTACCATCAACCCTGCAGTAATGCTTATTGTAGACATAAATTCCGCCAATCTGCGGTTCCCACAATATATCTTCGTCACTGGATTTCTGGACAATATAAAGACTAATAGTCTTGGATGGCTACCTCGAGCACAAAATATAAGTTCTGAAATGGAGGACCGGTGAGCTGCAGTTCACAGACTAGGCAATCTTCTAACATGTTCTGCTACCGAAAGCATAGTAATGGAAAAAGTCGGTATTACCTGTAACCGAGTCCACAGAACTTAACAAGGAACTCTGCTGTCATTCCAACGCACAGAGATTCACTGGGGAAAACTGCCAGTGCAGTCACTTCGAAGATTCTTCCCGAAAAACACAATGGACTCTCGTCCCTTCAGAAACCAGGACACTCCCCGGCTTGCCGGAAGTATAACTCAACTCCCCCTTAAAAAAACCTGCCCATGGGCATACGCCCGAACTGTCTACCTTTGACCCTAAAGGTCAAACACAATGAATGAATAAACAAGGGAAGACAACCCCTAATCAACCTGACATCGCAGGTAAAGACACAATTATTCTTATGATAAAAACATAAGCAAATAACTTGACAGATGACTCCGTCAAAAATGACAGCAACAGGTGTCTATCATACAATTTAGTAAATCGCGAAAAAGCCGGATATTTCAACATTTTAAAAAAATCCGGCCGGACGCACAGTTTAGGCATGAAAAGCCAGATAAATCCAGCCAAATCTGGATGTATGGTCACCCTATTCTATGTATCTTTGTAGATATTTTTAAAAGTATGCGTTCAAGCTCTTTATTACCATACTTGCAAATGGCAGGTCTTTGGTCGGTGGGCCATAGAAGTTGTAGATGTACATAATCTTGTCCTTTATTTTAATATCAACCCCTGTAATTTCTGACTGATCGTTCAGACTCATTGGTACCTCGCTATTTGGTATAGCTTTTCGCATAAGTATTAGGACACCTTCTTTGTGTCCATCTTGATCAAGTCGGAAAGCCTGATATCCTATGATTGAGAATCTGTGGTTGCTGTTGAGGTGTGTTTCTTGATGCAAGCCACATCGATTTGATCTTGATATAAATGGCTTTTCAGTGGGACTTTTTTGTTAAGGACTCTTTCTGCATTCCACTACAGAATGTTTGGTCAGTAGCTCTTGCCCTTTCCCTCTGTACCTTGACTCCACAATTCAGGGGAAGGTGACCACCAGGAGCATTGCTTGGAGCCCTTTGAGGTCGAGGATGCGGCACTCTCACCGCCTGGCGGAACTACACAGGATGAGCACCGTTCTGCTTAATTTGTATTTGTGACATCCTCATTAACACATTAACTACCGAATTGAAAAACACACTGTGGCCGAATTAAATTTTTTTCCCATTTTCATCCTGTAGGTGTTTGCACAAAGTAAGCTGTAGTTTTCGTAACTGTTAACAGATTTTTATGAATTACACGTCATTTTAAAGATAAATGAATGTACTATTACAATAAGCACCGTTTGTAATTCTAATAGAGGTTGTTGCTATTTAACGGCCCTCCGATGGCCGAGGACTTGCAATATTTTCACAGTTATAACTGCTAGCACCCTATCTCTATCAAAATCACAATTTCAATCAATGTGCACACCGTTTTCACTCTTGTCCTCGTCGCTAGATCTATCAGTCAGTTGTTGAAACACGTTTCTATCCTATTAGACGAGATGTACACGCATTTTTTGTAGTCCTATCACTAGTTGCCACGGTAAACAGTTTTACACGATTTGGTAACTAACCCAAAACACTGAAAAATATGAACATAATATCAATTTTTCAGTGTTCTACAACAACTATGCTTTGGGAATTTGTTTTCCGGTGGCAACTCAAAATCACGAACCAGATCAGAAAGTGTTTCAGTACATTTTTCATTCGTTTTATCACTAAAATTAGATTGGCGCTCTGAGCGGCTTGCAGTCCAAATGTGTTTATTTTGTGAGCCGCTGACAGCGGCTTGCGGTAGTTAATGTGTTAAGCAAATTACTTTGCACTGTTTCATTAAGCATGAAGCCCAGTGCATCCGATTTGAACAGGCATTTCTGTAGGGTCGCCTTCATTAGCCCTTGATTGTCCCCAGCCTACCTGCAAAGCAGCAGGTGGTTTAAAATCAGAGTTTTCCTTCTCCTAGATGAACTGCCATCCAAGGCTTACGAGCTTTATCTACCCAAAATTTAATCCATGTCTGGTGCTGGCCAGAACATGGTCCACTCGCTGGTGGATATTGCACCTGCACCTTAAGGGGTCCCAAACTACTTCCGACCCAGTTATTCCAGGGGGCGCTTGGTCGCCCCATAGCAAACTGTGGAAACAGGGTCACCACGGGAGGGTGTTGCTATGGACATGTTTGTGCAAGAGAGGACATAAGCAAGAAGCTTACTATCAGAGCAAGACAGTAGCTTCCTCGGTGATCACTGCACCTGGATGTGAGAGGCTGTGTGTTTGCATCAACATCCATTAATGTAGGTGGGATTTTGGGGCCTGGACATTACATAATCCCCTGACATATTAAAAATGACAATATCAAGTATATAAAGAGAAGTTGCATAATTTATTCAGATTTTGTAAATTTTTACAGCACACCATAAATATCATTTTAAGGTGTCATAAACATTATGAGACCTAACAGATACACATATTTATGTAAAATATTACATCTACTATTATGATTGATAACAACAATTATAAACAAATGATTACAAACTGTGCTTAGTTAATGCTCATATTGATTGTTAGGGAACATCTATTTAAATGTAATCATTACCAAAAATAGATTGGCCGAATACCATCACCAACCAAGAACTACTTATTCGGAGTAACCAAGAGGACATGCACACCATCATAGCTGGCAGATGCTGGAGTTGGGTTGGCCACGTCCTCAGAAGAGACCCTGATGCCATTACAAGAACAGCTATGCTATGGACCCCCCCGCAGGAAAGCGAAAGAGAGGCTGACCAAAAACAACTTGGCGGAGAACTGTAGAGGTTGAGATGCAAAGAATGAACCAGAATTGGGGCACTGTACGAAGGACGGCCGCTGACCGAACAAAGTGGAAGCAATTTGTTGCTGCCCTACAAGATGCCACCATGCGTGATGGCCACTGACTGTTTTGACAGTCTGCGGCTAAGGATCAAAGAGAGAAAGATCACCAAAAATTATAAACATATGATTACAAACTGTGCTTAATTTATGCTCATATTGACTGTTAGGGAACATCTATTTAGGTGTAATCATTACCAAAAATTGTAAACATATGATTACAAACTGTGCTCGTATTGACTGTACATATTTAAATGTAATAATTATCATTCAAGTGTTTCTCTAATTTTTGCTTCCATCTGACATAGGGACACAATGGCATGTGCCATTGACAAGACAGCAGCTCCTGCACAGCCAAGTCATGTCAAGTTGTTTGTTACCTCTTTCAGTGATGAGTTTTATGCGGAACGGGATATGATACGGAAAGAGGTAACAGTTCAAAACTGTTTTGTTTAGTTGGTCAACCAATGAGTCAGCACAGTTAAATTAAAATTCAGACAAAGCATTAAGGTGTTATCTTATGAAAACTTTGTAATACAGAAACTAAGATAATTAAGGAAAGTAGTGAAATGGTAAAGATAGTCCCGTGGCAGAGACAGCCGTAGGAGAGTAATGTGTTAGAAACTTCACTACTTCTGCGTTCAGTTTGTTAGTCTTGCTAAATCTGCAGGCCTGTCTCCAGGACAAACTCCGGTCTTTACCAGGTCCATGCAGCAGCCCCATAGCTTCTGCCTGAGGTAAGCACCCTCTTGCTAGGTATAGTCTCAGTTTTGTGAGGTGGGTGTGACCAATCCCCTTCCTCGCTGTATTTGCTTTCCTTACTCAGAAGCAGAGTCATATACCAATTCACAGCTGGGTAGAAATGTTAGTGTGATGCTACCAGGTTTCAAACCTAGTAACTTTGCTTCTAGAAGCACGTACTCTAGCCACTCTGCCACACCTTGCTCTGCAGAAACTTGTACCAGCTTTAAATTAGAATCTAGACCATCCATCCAGCAGAAAAAGAAGGCTCTCCAACAAGGAGAATTGTGGCATGAGACATGAAAAAATCTGGAATAGGCTGTCTTGGATAGTTCTAGTTAGGATATCTTAACCTTTTTTGTACCATGGACCCCTCTGATTGTCGGATGAGGGCCATGGACCCCTTTGATTGTCTGATGAGGACTATAGACCCCTTTGATTGTCCAATGAAGGCCATGGACCCCTTTGATTGTCCGATGAAGGGCATGGACCCGTGTGATTGGTGAAGACTATAGACCCCTTTGATTGTCCGATGAAGGCTATAGACCCCTTTGATTGCCTAATGAAGGCTATGGACCCCTTTGATTGTCCAATGAAGGCTGTGAACCCATTTGATTGTCCAATAAAGGCCATGAACCTCATCTTTGAAAAAAGCACATCAATGAATAATTTTACATTTTAGGTTCCTGGACCCCTAGAATACATTCATGGACCTCCATGGGATCTGTGGACTACAGGTTAAGAAACCCTGTTCAAGTTGAAGATTTGTACACCACAGGAAGCTGAAAAGCAAACAGGAGTCATGTAGATGTATAATGTGTGTGTGTTAAAGAAGATATTGACATTTTATATTACACTTTAGATATTAGACGTCTTAGATTACATATAAGAAATTAGAGATTTTAGGTCACAGATAAGATATTAGACATTTTAGATCACAGATAAGATATTAGACATCTTAGATCACAGATAAGATATTAGACATCTTAGATCACAGATAAGATATTAGACATTTTAGATCACAGATAAGATATTAGACATCTTAGATCACAGATAAGATATTAGACATCTTAGATCACAGATAAGATATTAGACATTTTAGATCACAGATAAGATATTAGACATCTTAGATCACAGATCAAATATTAAACACTTCAGATCACCTGTAAGAAATTAGACATCTTAGATAATAGATAAGGTATTAGACATCTTAGAACAAATATAAGATATTAAACATCTAGACTGCACACCTTGTCATTAAAGAAAAAGCAAGAGATTATTGTTTGCATTTGAAATATGCTGTCATTATTGTTAAGAGTCTCATCTATTTAATGCAGTGTTTGTTAGACTTTTATGATGTTGTATCTTACTTCATCATAAGAGCTAAGTCTGCATGAATATGTTCTACCCTTGTATGATAACAGTTGCATGTGTTTAATGCAGCATTTGTTAGACTCTTGCTGATATAGCATCTTACTCTGTTGTTTCAAATGATTGATTATGTATTGCTAATCAATTATTATTTCAGATCTTACCTGTTCTCCGGTCATGGTGTGCTGGCAAAAAATTGACTCTTGTTGCCAGTTTTATTAAATGGGTATGTTATGTTCATAAAGTATATGAAGATGTCATCATCATGTGACGTATTCTTTCCAGAACGTTGTCTCCATTACAGCTGCTCTGAACGCATCACGATTCTGGGCAAGTCGACCTGCATCAGCCAAAGACAAGTTCAGACTCTCTGTGATGTCCTGGGTCCACCGTCGTCTAGGTCGACCCCTTCCCCTTTTTCCAGGGACCAAGCCTTCCATCACTGTTTTTTCTAGACTATTATGTCTTTTTATATGGCCGAAAAATTTCAGCTTCCTTATTGCGATGGTATTTAGGAGCCAATGTTCCTGTACGTTTAGTGAGTGCAGTACTTCTCTGTTGGTCTTTTTTTCTGTCCAGGGTATTCTCAACATCCTATATGAAGATGTGTAAGTGAAAAATAGACATTATGAATTATGACTTTATGCAACATAATTAAACCAGCTGATACTGAACCAAGCACATTGCTGGGAAAATAATCGGTAGATTTGTAGAAAATAGCAACATTTATCATACCTTAAGGTCAACAGTAATAATATTTAACATACCTTAATGTGACTAATAGCAACATTTATCATACCTTAAGGTGGCCAGTACCAACATTTATCATACCTTAAGGTGACCAGTAGCAATATTTATCATACCTTATGGTGATCAGTAGCAAGATTTATCATACCTTAAGGTGGCCATTAGCCAGATTTATCATACCTTAAGGTGGCCAGTAGCAAGGTTTATCATACCATAAGGTGACCAGTAGCAATATTTATCATACCATAAGGTGACCAGTAGCAACATTTATCATACCTTAAGGTGACCAGTAGCCAGATTTATCATACCTTAAGGGGCCAGTAGCAAGATTTATCATACCATAAGGTGACCAGTAGCAACATTTATCATACCATAAAGTGACCAGTAGCAACATTTATCATACCTTAAGGTGACCAGTAGCCAGATTTATCATACCTTAAGGTGGCCAGTAGCAAGATTTATCATACCATAAGGTGACCAGTAGCAACATTTATCATACCATAAGGTGACCACTAACATTTATCATACCTTAAGGTGGCCAGCAACAATATTTATCATACCTTGACGTGACCAGTAATAATATTTATCATACGTTAAGGTGACCAGTAATAATATGTATCATACTTTAAGGTGACCAGTTACAAAATTTATCATACTTCACGCCCACGGCGACCGTTGCCTCAACTGGCTGTGTGTGGTGTACCCGGAAACGGGGCCTCCCAGTACTGAGACACAGTTAAGTCCCCGATGTCATTTATCGGTGCAGAGTTGAGAGAGATGGCTGAGCATCACAATCCCCCCTGTGTTGCAGCATGATGAGAACCCAGAATTGCACACTGAGCTTGGGGGGAATCACTTGGGCACCAGACTTAATACTGGCTCTTGACTGGATGGCCGCATGCAGGAGATTTCTACAATGGGGGGTTGGCAGGTGGTGGGTATCTGGAAGTGGCTCTGTGCAGGACGTGAGGATTCCTTGGGTGAGCCCAGAACCAGAGCACAGCATTGTGCAAGCTCTGCATAGTTGGAGAGCCCCCTGGATGACGGGGAATGCACAGTGTGCTACCCCACCTGTCCCCAACTGCTAACTTAGAACCAGAAGTGGGGTCCTCTGTATGCATGCCAGGCCAGGATAAAATGCCTGGGAAAGAGACTGGAGCTCAGAACTCCCTAACTCAAAGTTGCAGGATGGCAGAAAAGCCATGGGAAAGACAAGTCTATTTTGAAGATAACGCAACTATATTTTCACCATACGAGCTCGGACGCCGCCTCGGTAAACAAGGTCCGCGCAGAGCAGTGACACCCCCAGGCTGCTTGCGAATAGTCTACTACTGGGAACATAAACAGATTAGGGATGAGCCCACTCTCCCGTTGAACAGGTGCTAAAGTCATAGATACTGGGCCAGAAGGCGCACCGGAAACCACAGTATCATGCAACTCGCTTTTTTTTTTCTATGGAGAGTACACCGTCAAATAAATCTCGTACTGGTGCTCGCCCTGTGGAGCTCCACCAGGCAGGTGCAGTGCCGGGCTCTGAGCCTCGACAGAGCCCACCCTCAGCTACTGGAGGACCCTCTAGACCGTCTTGTGGAGTCAGCAGACGGCGGAGGAGAACTACTGACCAAAACAAAACAGAAAAAGAGAAACCCAGAGTGCCACTTGTCATGATGCACTGGAATGCAGAGGGAGTGAACAGCAAGCAGGCTGGATACAGCAAAAAGACAGAGCTGGAAAACATCTTGTATGAGAAGCAAGTCAGTGTTTGCTGTATCCAAGAGACTCACTTGAAAGCAGATCAAACCTTTAAAATAAGGGGATATCAATGCTTCAGATCCGACAGAAAAGATAGACGAAAAGGAGGAGTACTTACTCTTGTAAGGAATAACATTCCTGCACACGAAAGGAAAACCTTCATGGATGGAGCAGAATATCAGCTGTTGCAGATAAAGGTAGACAAGATGGAAATAGAACTCCTGAACTATTACTGTCCGAACAACAAACCCCTGAGTCTCAGCTCTATACAGGTACCAGCCACCAACTTTATAGCAGTTGGAGACTTTAATAGCCACTCCCAGAGCTGGGGCTATAACCATCTGGATCACAGAGGTGAAGAGGTTGAAACTTGGCAAGATGATCACTCCCTAATCCTAGTCAATAATGCCACAGATACTCCTACCTTCTACTCCAGAGGATGGCACACAACTTCAACACCAGATCTTGCCTTCTCCACACCAGATATAGCTGGATCTATTAGTAGAGAAGTAGGAGACCAACTAGGGGGAAGCGACCATCGCCCAATCTTTCTTACTGTCCAGAGTGCAACTCTCAGTACAGGCCCAGCCATTACAAGATGGAACTACAAAAAAGCCAACTGGGGTTTATTCAGGCATCAGGTGAACACGCTGCTGTCTACCCTCAAGGTACAGAACAGAGACATTAATGAAGTGGTAAAAGACTTCAACAGATGCATACTACAAGCTGCAAAAGAAACCATTCCCAAAGGATGCCGGCGTAACTACATACCATACTGGTCCAGCACACTCCAAGAACGTCAGGAAGCTATGGACAGGGCTAGAAAGGACGCAGAGTCTCAGCCTTCACTTGAAACTCACAACAAATGGAAAAAGGCTGTAGCAGAGTTTCAGAGAACAAAGCTAGAAGAAAAACGGAAAAGCTGGAGAACTAAAACGGCATCGCTGAACCTTGAGAAAGACGGCAGGAAACTTTGGAGATTAGTCAAGTCTCTAAATGAAGAGCGTTCCTCACCTAGGCAGACTATCACATTGGATGAAGGTGGCAAACTTTTCAGAGGAAAACAAGCTGCAGACTTGTTTGCTAGAAGATACAGTTCAGAAAGCAACTTACCCATTAACATAGATCATCAGAGAGAGATAAGAAAAGAAATACTGGCAACCATGGGACAGACAGATACTCCTGCCCCAATGAGGGAACCCATCACACTAGGAGAACTACAGAAGGCTATTTCCAAGCTTAAGTTTCAAAAGTCACCCGGCCCAGACAAAATCAGCAACGAAATGCTAGTAAATCTGAGCTCAGCAGCAAAGACAAAACTGCTTGAGATATTCAACCACAGCTGGTTGAAAGGAACGGTACCCCAAGTATGGAGAGAAGCCATCACAATACCCATACTAAAGAAAGGGAAATGTAAGACCGAGGCTGCAAGTTACCGGCCAATCAGTCTCACAAGCTGTGTTGGGAAGACTATGGAGCGAATAGTCAACCACAGATTGAAATGGTATTTAGAGTCTGAGCAGATCCTGGTGCCGGAACAAGCTGGATTTAGAGAATGCTACAGTATAGAAGACCAAGTTACTTACTTGTCTCAAGCAATAGAAGATGCCTTCCAGGAGAAGAAAAAGGTCCTAACGATCTGGGTCGACTTCAAGCAGGCCTTTGACAAGGTGTGGAAAGATGGCCTCATTGCAAAACTTAGGAGAAGTGGAATCCAAGGCAACATGATGAAATGGATCCAGTCATACTTGCATAACAGGAGAACTAGAGTCACTCTTGACGGTCTGCAGAGCAGAAAAGTGTTGCTCCATCAGGGGGTACCTCAAGGAGGAGTAATTTCCCCAACACTCTTCCTTGTTTACATCAATGACCTGGTGAAAGATCTCCCTGCAGGAGTTAAAGCTGCCTTATATGCAGATGACCTAGTACTCTGGTGCGCTGATGAAAATGTCACCACAGCAAATTATAGAATGCAGCGGGCAGCAGACATGCTAGTGTCATGGGCAGAGAAATGGCTTATCACAATAAACACAGACAAAACCTCCACAACACTGTTCTCCCTCGCCCCCAAGGACAAATCAGCTAACATACACCTAGGGACAACCGTGATCAAGGAAGAAAGCTACCCCACCTATCTTGGGGTGACATTTGACCAAAGGCTTACATGGAATAAGCATATTGAAAACGCAGAAGGAAAGGCCCGAAGACGACTAGGCATACTCAGAAAATTAGCAGGTACCAACTGGGGAGCAAATGAACGAAATCTAAAGAAGATTTATAATGGAGTAATAAGACCACACTTAGAGTTTAGCTCAGCAGCATGGTCATCAGCTGCTAACTCACATCTGCAGTCTTTGGACAAGGTGCAAAATCAAGCTCTCAGGCTCATTACAGGAGCCATGAAAACTACACCAATAACAGAGATGCAGAAGGTTGCTGGATTACAGACATTGTCCCATAGAAGAGACACAAAAACCATGATCCAGATGGAAAAGTACAACAGTATGCCAATGCACCCAATGAAGGCAAGACTAGATGATCTGGCATTGGGACGTCTAAAGCGTAGCAGCTTTGTGCATCGGGGGAAAAGACTTATAAGACAGCATCAAGAAGACCTATCCATGAAGACAACACCACTGAAGCCCACCCTATACCCTGTACCATGGGAGCAGGCCAGCAGTGCCCTCCAAATTAATACATCAGTCAGTGGTCTCACAAGTGGATGTGAGTATAATGATCTGCAAAAACGAACTGCTACATTGAGTATGATCCAAGAAAGCTATCCCGATCAATCATGGATACATGCCTATACAGATGGATCAGCAACTAATGCTGTTAGGAATGGAGGTGCCGGTATCTTTATCTCATATCCTGACAACCACTATGAGACTAGGCACATTCCCACTGGTAAATTCTGTTCCAACTATACAGCTGAGGTTCAAGCTCTAGAGCAAGCTGCAAATATGATTTATAACACCAACTCTGACTGCCACCAGGTAGTCATCCTCACAGATGCACTGTCTGTCCTGCAAGCTCTCAAGGGTGGTAAACTCCCGCATCTGAGAAATGAACTAAACAAGGTAGCTGCCAAAAAGAGAACCATACTTCAGTGGGTACCATCTCATTGTGGTGTACCCGGAAATGAAAAGGCAGATAAACTTGCAAAAAAGGGAGGAGAATGTGAACAAGAAGATAATGAAGTCACATACTTTGAGAAAAAGAGAGCTATCCAGACTATCAGAAGAGAACAGAACCAACCCAAAGACGACTATCACACTCTCGACCGGCAGGGACAGATAACTATTTTTCGACTCAGGACAGGGCATAACAAACTGAATAAACACATGCACAAGCTACGATTGTCTGCTTCACCACTGTGCACATGTGGATTAAACGAACAAACTGCTGAGCATGTTCTACAGGACTGTCCTCTGTATGACCAGTTAAGAAAGATATACTGGCCGAATGACTCAACACTAAACTCAAAGCTATATGGAGTTAAAGAGGAACTTCAAACAACAGTCGAATTCATCATGAGAACTCGTCTGACGGTGTAATCATCAAAGATGCGATCGCAAGAAGAAGAAGATCATACTTCAAAGTGACCGCTAACATTTATCATACCTTAAGGTGACCAGCAACAACATTTATCATACTTTAAGGTGACCAGTAACAACATTTATCATACTTTAAGGTAAAGTGTAAGACTTGATGGAATGGAAGGCTAAAGATAATATCTAGCAGATCTAGGCTAATCTTCCAGACTGCAGGTTGAATGCACTGTCTCTTCTCGGGAATTAGTCCACTAGAAAACCTTTCTTAAAAAAGAGAATTCTGGTGACACTAAACAGGATATTCTCTAGGCGATAAATTCTTTATCCGAAATCCTACAAAGGACTAAGTATAGTACATATAGTTGGATAAGAGATTTGGTGCCCAGCCACATTAAAAAATATCCTGACCCAATAGTGTTTATTAATTATGGCTCTGCCCCCAGGGTGTAGATTTTAATTTCTAAAACTATACAACCCAATATTAAATATTACAAGAAAAATAACAACAGACTCTGTTATGTAAATTATACAAAATTGAAGATAGAATCTCTCATACTTGAAATGAAATTACAAAATGATGATATGTTCAAAAATTTACAACTATAAGCTTTGTTCCCTAGTCTATGAATGGTTCTGAACAATGTCAGAATGAAGTTATCATCATGTGGACTGATTAGCTATTCTGTACTGGTTCTGCTGGCATTTTAAACTACTCATCTCAGACGCTGCTGAATTTGTGTTGTCTTGTTGCCAGGGGATTCAATCTGTCCCAGCCCTCCAGGTCCAGTATAGCAAGTTCTTTTTAGGGTTTTAGAGGATGGTAGGTTGCTTCCTCTGTCTTGACACAGGGCTCATCACCAACTGGGATGGAGTATGTCTGCCCTCGAGAATACTGCATACGGTTAGGTCTCCTGGTAGGACAACTTGGTAGGACTGGATTGACAAACAATTGAAGCTTCATTAGTAGTCTTGCCAGAGAAGTCATTTCCCATATCTGCTGGATGCTAATCGTCCATCAGAAATCTAACGAACATTCATAGTTAACATCAATAACAAGGTGCTATCTATTATCTATGAAACACTATAGCATAACTGACGTTATAAGCAATCAGGTGGATCTCAACGTATATCTGGCTTTGTCTACTGCAGTGATTTCCAACCTATGGGCTGTTAGTTTCACCAACTGTGAAGTTTGGGGCTGTGGTCATCAAAAGTTTGAGAACCACTGGTCTACCTTGTGCCCATAGAGCAGTAAAATCAATTTGGGGTCAGTGGTACAAATGGTTTGAGAACCACTGGGTTATAGTCTCCCATGCTGCCATAAAATATGTTGGGGTGTCCTTGCTGCCAAGGCTTGAGAACCACTGAATTACATTTTTGCTACTTGAGCATTAAAGCTATTAAGGTGTGTTCCTGGTCTCAGTCTTGAGAACCATTGGCTTACAAGTCAGTCAACATATTACATAGTTTTATGGTTAGGTTATAAACAGTCATATACCCTGACAATACCATCATAACACATGCACATAAACACATTAAAACATAATACGGATATTTGTAGAAATCAGTTCAGGATTTAAAATATGACGAGGATAATCATGGCTTAAATCATACAGTAGAATTAGTAGAAATCATTCAGTATAAAAACAGGACAAGGGTAGTTCATAGATGAAACCTTCAGTATACATAATGCTGTTGTCTCCTGTACAAAATCAAGGACATTAATTGCTGTCACAGAGAAGATGAAAGTACATTTAGAACTTTGTCTAACAAAAGATACTGACGTGATATGCTGCTGATACACATATGATTATTATTCATGTTATTCATATAACAATATAGATCTACTCACTGCGCTCAACCAACCACTGCTGTTTAAAACTGGACAGTTCCCCTCTGTAATTGCCTTGACAGGGCCATCTTGTCCTCCAGGCCTGTCTGCCGGCTAGCGAGAGAATGCCGAGAATCGCGCCTAAATTTCCTCCAGGGTTCTGTTTGGTGGCTTTAATTTGCATACGTTAGGGGTGGTGGACCTGAACTAATGTTGACATTTCGTTCCATCCGCAACCACACACACAGTTGGCCGGTACTAGGCATTTTGATACCAGGCGATAAAGGAGAACTCCTTGCTGGTTGCTGAGGTGTCACATAACACTACGACTGCCTTACCAGTCGGCTAAATGTGTGGGAAACCCATGTTACTAAATCGCGGTTAAAAGTTCACAGCGAAGAGTTGAACGACTTACCGGTAAAACATAGAACAAAGAGAAAGGAATTTCATTCAGAAAAAAAAAATGGGAGATCTGATTTTTAGACGAGTGGTGGATATTCTAGAGAATTTAGAGAGAAGGAATGAATTGGTATTAGAAAAGCTTTTAGAAGAGAGTGAAGGCGATTTACACTTCGTGACACTGCACCATCCTTATCATGACAAGTAGCAAAATCTATCATATCTTATCATGAACATGAGTACACATCTTTCATACTTTATGGCCAGTAGCAAAATTTATCAAACCATATCAAAATCAGTAGCATCCATTGTACCTAATCATGACCACAATAGCGTCTGTCACATCGTAACAGGGACTGTTGTCAAGCAGTCTGCTAGGTTTAAGATTAGGTGATTGTTAATAGACAGTTGTGTACAGGGGAGATTATGTTGTTTGCTTGCATAGTACTTTTGTTTGACATGGTTTATTTTATTGTTCTTGATGTAGGGTGGCCGTCATCCTGATCAAAGAAATGTGGCTGAGCTGGAGAGACTGCAGACGAACATTGAGAACTGTTACTTTTCTAGCATTGTACCTATTTTTATCAATATCACAAGGTCAGTCTTCTAATGCATGTGGGTAGTTTGTGATTTGTAGTATGTGGCTTTCATGTGTAGGTGTTTGTGATATGTGACTGGTATGTGGCTTTGGTATGTAGATGTTTGTGACAAGTGACTATGATATGTTACCGCATGTGGTTTGAATGTAATATATGCTGTGCAGTAGTTTACAACTGGGCTGCGATATCTATACCTTTCGGTCCGACACATCCGATTTCAGCAAGCAGTTTTATTTCCTTAGCCTTCAGATATCTCCAGCAAAGAAGCAGGCAGTTTGAAATCAGAGTTTTCCTTGTTCTAGATAAGTTTCAATCCATGAATAAAATCTGTAATAAAAAAAAAACTTTAAAAAAAAAAATGGAGAATCTGATACAGCAGAACCTTACTACTCCTTACCAAGAAGAGATCAAGCAACAATTTTAAGACTGAGAACCAGTCATTGCAGATTCCAATACTATCTGTTCAGTTTTTTGCCATGCCTTGTTAGTCTTTATTTTTGCCTCTTCCCCCACTCCCTTCTGCCATAGGCCACAGTAAAATGACAGTTCAGATATCATTTTCAGAGATTTGCTTGCTTCTGTAGCAGACAAGTTGATATATAATCCTTTGTGTTTCAGCTCCTCCCTAGGTTGGGTGCCCTTATGGGGAGAATATCCAGAAGAGGTTGTTGAAGACTATCAGGAAGCATATGGGCTACTTTATGAGGATCTGGAGCTTTTGTCTTCCGCCTACAGAGAGGATAACTTAAACTGTGAGTATTGAGGCTTTCAGATATTATGGGAATCTGGATTAAAACATGGATAATTTATAATTGGTGTCGTAGCTTAGAAAAATTATTGAAATAGCACTGCTGTTTAACCTTTAGCACGCGGTCGGCGCATTATTGCGCCTGCAGCTTACTATGTTCCGTCCGCTGCAGGCGCATTATTGCGCCTTCGGACATCGTCGGTTTCTAGCATTTTAATTTTTGTACACGTGACATCACCCCCGGATGTTAAGATTCAATCGTATTTGCGAGAGAGTTAGCTTCCGTTTCCGATCTTCATTTAGTGATGGGTGGTGTATTCGCGTTTATTTTCTATGAATTTTTTAAATCGAAATCAATCTGCATCGAACATGCGGCCATTTTCGCTCAAATTTTAATGGATTCTGGCTCTGATGCGATGATGAGATTTTTGTCTTTATTAGTGCTGATATCAGTTCTCAGAATATGGGTGATGGCAGAGATGGAAACGATAGTAGAATGTCATTGCTAGTATGACTAATTTTAGGGGTTAGGCTTAGGTTTATGGGAAAGGTTTAGGTTTACGGCCGAATGTCACTGCTGACGAGGGCGTTTGTTGCTTTACTACTGATGATGGGTGTAACGAAAAGATCGTCATTTGATTTGTATTGGTCAAATGACTTTCATTGAGATGCAAGGGATATGGACTCTTCGTTTGTTGGTGTTTTTTTGTTAATTTTTAAAAATTTTTTTATTTTGTTACATTTTTTTTTCGTTTTTTTCATCTTTCCTTTCCTCTCTTCCTATCACATCTAACATGTACACAAACAAATTTTATATCATCAGATTCATCATTCATTTATTTATATAAATTCCAAAAATGATAGCAATTGACCAAGAAACACAAAAACTGTAGACATTACAAGTCACCCACTATAAAAACGGGACGTTGTGAAAAAGAATGCCGCTGCAGGAGCACTGTTTTGGGAATTTAATGCAGCATGCTAAAGGTTAATAACCAAAACAAATGGGGGGGGCGTTAACATACAGGTATTATTATCATCATCAACCTTGAGCTACCCAAGGAGCATAGACCTTCAACAAACTTATGCCAGATCTGTATCGGCACTATGCTGCCATTCAAACCTTTTGTAGTTTTCCTCAACTGGTTCATGTTGTGATATAAATATATCTCTTTTATTTTGTCTTTATTGAGACTATCCAAAGTTGTATTCCTTGGGTTTTTTTTTTGGTTTTTTTTAAATTTTCTTTCTCTTATTTATCTCTCCACACTTGTCATTAAAGCACAGTGGGTAGTTCAAGTATTGTCCAGGGGTTTTACAGTGTTATGAGCAACCTCTCCTTCTGAAAGTGTCTGAGGGCAGAAACGTGAAATAATATGCTTACACAGGGAGCAAGTAACAGATCGTACTGGACAGGTTATGGGCTTGAAGTTCTGCATTCTAATGAACAGACTGACTTATTTATAATAACAGTTGTAGTGGCTCATAAGCTAATGTTTTAAAGCAACCACTTAACTCTCATCTATCCTTAGAAATCGAACATGTACAGAGGGTAATTTTGAAGTCGCAGAAAGTACTTTAAAAACATTTGTTTCCAATTAATATAGTTAACCCAACTAACATAATTACCAATGTATGTTACGTCGGTCGGTCACACTCAAAATAGTAACTCGCGCCAGAAAAAAAAAGTGTGCAACAATGATAATGTGTGATTCTGTGTTGTTATTATTTTTCTTCACACTATCCTTGGACACCCGAACCAAGGTAGACGCTCTCAGATGTCGGAGGTGATGGAGATGAAGAGGTAGGGTGTCTCTGGACTGGTTTGCGTGGGTGGTGCGCTGACATTATGTATGGAGGGATGATATGGATAAAGTTCCACCCAGAGCAACTGTATACTCGTTACATGGACGTCACACTGACTCACGACGAGTAAGCAAAAAAATAACAGCTGGTGACGTTTTCCAAACATTTATTAGGACGCCACAATAGGTACGCTGACACTGACAATCAATCACAAGCAATGTAGGGCATATCAATCAGCATAATGTAAAGTTCCTCAATAAATTGTGCATTCAAGTAAGCTGATCTCATAGATATGTTAGTTTCAGCAGGTTCAGCTCAAACATTAGCAATATGCGAGTTAAGCAACTCTTTCCTGATACAAATGGATCATATAAATATAGGCAAGTCTCAATACAAGCCGCACGGAAATGGCGGGTTATGAATCCAGTTCACGTTGACCTTCTGTGCATATTTTCTAAGTCTAACCTTCGTAGAGGCATCTCCGCTGGCATAGCGAAGTTCGAGGAACATAATAATAACTGTTCTGTGGGCATAAGTAGCCTGAAACATAGATATATCAGGTATAGAAATATCTGGTGTACTTCTAATAACAGAGTCTCTCCTCTGCCTAACGATGCGAATGAGTCGAACAACAAAGTCTAACTTCACCGGCTACAGGACAAAGTAGGAGGAGCGATTACCTCTGTGTTCGAGAACACCACAATTCCACCCGTCTCCAGACGTTAGAATTAAACACATGGGACTAATGTTAATAGACCTGCCATCAAATTCACAGAAGGTTTTTCCCATGATGAAAGAAAAACTCGGGGACATCAGAACATGTCTTGCCCCGTACACAGATCACATCTCGACATCACGGAAGTTCCCTTTCCAAAAAAAACACCCAGTCTGGGCATGCGCTAAAGTTAACTTTGAACTATATTCAAGTGGGACAACTACATATTTACTTTCATTCGAAGCAAAAAATAAGTAATCGCCCTTTGACTAGAGTTCTAATCTTAGACCCAAAATATTATTAACAAATATTTTCAAATATACACAAGCATACAGACAAACAAATATCTTTCTATATATATATCTCTATTTATTGCCAATACAAGAATCTGTGCGTAACAGACTACCACACCCCCCGGGAAAAAAAAATGAAACTTTTTTTTTTTTGAAATACATCTAGGAGCAACATACAATAGGCTCACAACGCATGAAAAATGCGCAGATGAAAAGTATTACAAATAAATATAACGCCTAATGTAAGGCTAAGTCGTCATATGAATCGACTAGTGAGAATATATCTCAACATCTCGGAGAAAGTATTTCTCTAAGTATAAATATTTCCAGAGAGGTGTCACCAACTTATACTACAATACTGGCAATATCAAAATCCATTTAAAAAAATCATACAATAATTCCATATTATTGTTACAATGAGTTCATGATCACGAAGGAAGAAAAAAAATCATCAAAAGATCAGCGGTAAATATACATTAATGAACGTAGTGATAGTAGTGATACAATCACTATATTACAAATTACAATGTGTATCTATCTTGATATAGAAAAAGAACTGTTGTAGAGTTAGATGTGTTAAGAAGTCCAAGACCCAACAGTTAGGTGGAATCATGTGGGCATCTAGACAAAATGTCTGCCATCACATTATCTGATCCACTGATAGCTCGTACCGAAAAATGAAAAGGTTGAAGAGCAATTGCATATCGAGTAGACCTCGAGCTCTTCAAATTCTTACTCTGTATAGCCGTAAGAGCTTTCTGGTCGGTTTCTACTATGAAATGTGCGCCTAGAAGGAATCTTTGTAGTTTGAGAATTGACCAGACCATAGCCAATAGTTCACGGTCTAAAACCGAGTAATTCCTTTCTGCAGCATTAAGTTTTCTGGAGATATACATTACAGGATGCAGAGTTCCAGAGTACTCTTGCATTAGTGCCGCTCCAATCCCAGTTGATGAAGCGTCACTACGAAGAACAAATGTCTTATCTGTAGTAGGTAACACTAAAATAGGTGGTGTTGAAAACAAATTTTTAATCTTATCCAAAGAGGATTGGCATTCCTGTGACCAGTGGACCATATTAGGCGACCCTTTCTTCAGTAGTGTAGAAAGAGGTGCCATGATAGAGGATAGATTCGGAATGAATCTTCCATAAAATTGAATAAGACCTAAGAGACTTCGCACTTGCTTTTTAGTCTTAGGAATAGAGATGTTAAGTATCTTAGTGATATTATGGTCCTCTGTCTTTAGGAAACCATGACCAACTCGATGGCCTAGGAAAGAAATTTCACTAAAACCAATGCAGGCTTTAGAGGGTTTCGCTGTCAGGTTATACTCGCGTAGAGTAGATAGTAATTCAACTAACCCCGAATAGTGATCTTCCCAAGTATCGCTGAAAAGACAGATGTCGTCTAGGTACGCAATGACATCTGACCGATAAGATAGGATTCGACGCATCATGCGTACGAATGTAGCTGGTGCGTTCATAAGGCCGAAAGGCATGAAATTCCATTGAAAAAGGCCTCTAGGTGTTGAAAAAGCCGTGAGAGGTTTGGCGCGTTCAGATAAAGGAACTTGCCAATATCCTTTAGACAAACCAAGTTTAGTGAAAAAATGAGATTTAGAAAGCCTAGTAAGTAGCTTTTCTAGTAAAGGCATAGGTTCAGCATCGAACTTCGTAACTTGATTCAATTTGCGATAGTCAACTCAAAGACGTATGTTATTGTCTTTTTTTCGAACAATAACCATCGGCGAAGAATATGCAGAAGTGGATGGTTCAATTATTTTTAAATCTATCATCTCATCCAACTCCTTCTCAACCTGTGCTTGAAAATGTATAGGGATAGGATAAGGTCTGACCCTAATAGGATTATGGTCAGTTAGAATAATGTCATGTTCAATGACATGAGTTTGCCCAGGGATGTCAGTAAGGACATCCTGAAATGTTTGTAACATAGCCGAAACTTGTCGCTGTTCTCCTAGAGATAAATCAGGAGAGACAGTAACATTTTTCCATGATTCACTAGAATGAAGAGGAATCATCGGAAGCGGAAGATTAACATCCGAAAAACTTGTTTCCTCATCCTGTATTACGGACAGTGATGAGTAATGACCATGTTGGACTGGTGAATCGTCCATTGCCTGGAAAATAGGCTGTAAATAATCTGGACATTCATGGAATTCCGTAAGCATATTGATGTGGAAGGTTTTATGCTTTCCATCAATATCGACAATGTAGTCAACATCGGAAATTTTCGAGATTATATCGTACGGACCTTTCCAAGAAATAAGAAGTCTGTTTTTCCTACAAGGTAGCAAAACAAATGCTTTGTCACCAGGACAAAGTTGTCGTAAGGTTCTTTTCTTATTGGCAAATTGTCTCTCCTTCTGTTTAGCAAATTCAGAAGAAGAAGTTGCCAATTTGCATGCTTCGATAATCTTTTGTCTCAGCGCGATGACATATTCGTAAGAAGATTTTGTGTCATCGGTAATATTATCAGCGGTTATGAGATCATGAAGCAAAGACATAGGGCCGCGCGGTCGCGCGCCAAAGACAAGTTCAAAGGGAGAAAATCCTGATGTTCATTGGGGACCTCTCTGTAAGCGAAGAGGGCCGCGGGTAAAACCCTGTCCCAATCTTGAGGATGATCCTCAGTTATCTTCCCTAGTAAGTTTTTGAGTGTTCTATTTAGCCGTTCGACCATCCCATTGGACATAGGATGATAGATACTACTCAAAGATCTCTCTATCTGCAGAGTAGACATTACTTGAGACATGGTATCCGATATTAGTTGGGTGCCATGGTCTGATAATATCTCTCCGGGGAATCCCAGACGAGAAAATATAAGCCAAAGAGCATCTGCAATGTCAGCAGTAGTAATGCTCTTCAGAGCCTCTGGCCAACGTGTGCACATATCAACACATGTCAAGATAAACTGATGTCCTCTAGCAGATTTGATCTTAAATGGACCAATAATGTCTATCGCCATTTTCTGAAATGGTCGAATAGGGATGTCTGCAGCATGGCGTGGACCTTTGGATTTGACCTCTTGACACACTTTACAAGATCGACAATAAATCCGTATGTCCTTGCTCACAAAAGGCCAAAAGAAAGCCGCAAGAACTCTTGACTTTGTACGGGAAAAACCCATATGTCCAGCACACTGAGAGTCGTGAGCGTGCTGCAAAATTTTAACTCTCAAATTCTTGGGCACAAGAATCTGAGAGTGACTTGACTTAGCGGAGTCTTGCACCATACGTACAAGTACGCCATTCTTCATTGTAATCCAAGATTTACGCTTTGTATCTTTATTCGGATCACCTTTTGTTGCAAGAGTGAAGAATTTCTTTAGAGTCAGATCATCTTCTTGCTGTTTTATAAACGAGTCACGAGAAATTACCAAGGGATCATCTTGGTTATGCACTTCATTATCTTCAGTAGATGAAGTTTGAGGCATATTAAGAGCGTGAGCTCTAGTGACTACAGCATTAGCAGTTTGCATATTTTGTTTTTCCCAAACGGAAATTTGTTGTGGAGTGCATTCTTTGACTCCGTGAATACGACCGATGATAAGATCAGCGATCGGATTCGGCAGAAGACATGCGTGTACATCTCCTGTAAAGAAAGGAGTAGCAATCTTAATGATAGCAGTAGAGTATTTCTCTAAGGTGCCGCCAAATGTTACACATTTGACTACTTTTCCTGTGGCACGAGAGGGATCTACAAGTGACTGCCTAACACCAATTGTGGTGCATCCAGAATCAAAAAGAACTGAGACTGGATTGTCATTTACTAAACCTTTATGTAAGACAAGAGAACCTCTTCCATCATGCGCGACTGATGCCGGAAGAGCAGGAAGAGGATGGCCACAACTTAAAGTAGACACTGTAGTTGGTTCAAATAATGTTTTGCATTGGGGGCACTGAGATGCTCTCCCAAAATCAAAAGCGGAACATGCCATATTATTAGCGTCATTATTATCTTTAGTCTGTTTATAGGCTTCATGTGACTCTTGCTGTGGAGAGTTTGCCTGATAATGTGCTTTATGTTTTTTGTATTGTGATCTACCTCGATTATTATTGCCTCTGTAATCATTATTGTTTCCCTTATTGTAACCCCTATTTGGGTTTGAGTCTTAGTTCTCATGGTTACCATTATCATATTCATTATAATGAGTATCTCTATAACTATGGTCTTGTTGTCTCCATGATGGATGACTTGGATAGTTCCTATAATGACTTCCTCTGCGGAAATTCCTATAATTATGACCACCCCTGAATCGAGGGCTGTCGGCTTGTCTCCAGTACTTCGCAGAAGAACCCTGAAATGATTGGTTACCTTGGTTTTGATAACTATTATGGTTACCCTTTTTATCAAACCTGTTTTGTGGTCCCTGAAATTTGTGTGAATAATTAGGGTTGTATGGTGTTGCTGAAGCAACTGGCATGCCTTCCTTAACCTTAGCATTGCTAAAAGCTACGTCCGGATGTGCCGTGACGTATTGGGTAAAATATTCTTCCATTTCTTTTAGTGTCTTGGGTTTACGCTCATGTAGGAATTCAAGGAATGGTTTATTTACACTTGACAAAATCTTGTCTCTGAGCAACAAGTCCATAAGGGCTTCATATGTCTTTTCTGTTTTGGACAGCTCAATCCAACGATTAAATGTAAGACGTGTCCTTGCAATGAATTCTGAGAATTCTACCCCTGATTCAGGTACCATTTTCTTAAACAAAATACGGTAACCTTCCTCTGTTAATTGATATTTTTTCAATAAAGCTGCCCTAATAACATCATAATTATCCTTGTCAGTCTCTTCAACCAAACTTAAACTAGTCAGAGAATCACCTTTCAAATTTTCTGATAACTGGTTAGCATATTGTGATTTATCCACATTATGAGCTCGACAAGAGCGTTCAAATCTATCCAGCCAGAATGTTATGTCATCACTGGAAGGATTGAACGCTGGTACCTTGACCTTGTAAGTAAAGGGTTTACCATTACCACTAGAGGACTGATTAACATTACTCATATTTGTCAATTTCAATTTTTCTATCTCAAATGCTAAAAGTTCTTTCTTATGTTCATGTTCCATCTTTGCTTTTCTCTCCTCAGCTTCTAATCTTTTATTTTCAGCCTCTATTTCTAGTCTTTTCTGTTCAGCTTCTCTGTCTAATCTCTTTTGTTCAGCCTCAGCTTCTCTTTCTAATCTTTTTTCTTCTTTTTTCATTTCCATCTGGATTCTCTTTTCCTCCACCTGCATCTGCAATTTCTTTTGCTCAGCTTCCAATTCCATTTTTTTCTCCTCAGCTTTTAGTTTTTTCTCTTCAGCCTCAGCTTTTTGTTTTTTCTCTTCATACTTTTGTGCTTTGGCATAATGAGAAAGTGCAAACTCTTTTAACTCCTCAGGAGTCATCCCAAGGGCTCTCCCTTGCTCAATGAAGTAGTCTAAAGTTGCCATAATATTTAATAATATGTGGAAACCCATCAACAACAGACTGATAAGATTAAGATTGAGAGGGAGATTCACCAACACTACAATAATACAATGCTACGCACCAACGAATGATAGCGATGAGGAGGTCAAGGATGAATTCTATCAACAACTGCAGAAAGAAATGGAAGACACACCTAAATATGATCTTGTTATAGTAATGGGAGACCTCAATGCGAAAGTTGGTACACACAATACATATAATGAAAGAACAATGGGGAAATGCGGCAGCGGAACAGCAAACGAAAATGGGGATAAACTAATAAGTTTCTGTAGCATTAACAACCTGGTCATTGGAGGAACACTCTTCCCACATAAAGAGATTCACAAATTAACATGGGAATCACCAAATGGTCAGGACAGAAACCAGATAGACCACATCATGGTTAACGGTAGATGGAGACATGCATTACAAGATGTGAAGGTAAGAAGAGGTGCAGATGTGGGAAGTGATCACCATTTAGTAGTAGCAAAACTGAAAGTAAAACTAAGAAGGGCTGCACCAACTGTAACTACACAGAAAAGGTTTGACATCAGCAAATTGAAGGACTCCCTTACCAGAAAAGCTTTTGCGGCCGACATAAAGAAACGATATCAATTTGCCAAAAGTCAGGAAAAGACATTGACTGATGATATAGACCAGAATTTCAACACCATTTCAACAATATACAAAGAAAGTAGCAAATCATGCTTGGGATTCCAGGAAAGGAAGAAGCAAGACTGGATAACACCAGAAACATTAAACACCATAACGATGAGAAAGGAAATGAAAAGAAAGAAAACAGAAGCGAAGTCCCCCAGGTTAAAGCAACTATATAGTGAACAGTACAGTCAGCTGGACAAGGAAGTTAAATGCCAAACCCGAGCCAACAAAAAGAATTTCCTAGACGATCTTGCAAGACAGGCAGAGGAGGCAGCACTGAGAAATGAACAAAGCACAGTATACAAAATAACTAAATTCATCAGCGGAAAACGAGGTGCAAACAATATTACATTAGTAAGAGATAAGCAAGGTAATCTCATCACGACAGCAGAGGGACAGGAAACAAGATGGGCAGAGCACTTCAGAGAAACTCTGAACAAGGAACCACCAGAGACACAATTGAATGTTCCTGAAGCTGAAAACGATCTAGATGTGAATACAGACATTCCACGCAAAGAAGAAATCATCACAGCAATCAAAGGGTTAAAGAACGGCAAAGCTCCGGGCCATGATAACTTAAATGCAGAGCTATTTAAGACAAACCCTGAGCTAGCAGCAGAACTATTAGAACCACTATTTGCACAAGTCTGGAAAACGGGGACAACACCATCAGAGTGGAACAAAGGAATAATTGTCAAATTGCCCAAGAAGGGAGATCTTGCAGACTGCAATAATTGGAGAGGAATCACTCTTCTCTCAGTTCCCAACAAAATACTAGGCAGGATAATTATACAGAGAATTTCAAAGGCAGTAGACCACAAACTGAGGAAAGAACAAGCAGGATTTAGAAAGAACAGGAGATGTGTAGATCATATATTCACTCTCAGGAACATTATAGAGCAGTGCTCAGAATGGCAAAGACAGCTTTACATTAATTTTGATGATTTTGAAAAGGCTTTCGACAGCATGCATAGGGACAGTTTATGGAAAATACTGAGGGCTTATGGAATTCCAAGCTGCATAGTGTCAATCATAAAAAGCCTCTATGCCAACTTTACGTGTAGTGTTGGGCAGAGCAACCTAACCTTTGAGGTGAAGACAGGAGTACGACAGGGATGCCCCTTATCAACCACTCTATTTTTAACAGTCATAGACTGGGTGATGCGCCAGACAACAGAGGGCAGTCCAAGAGGAATAAGATGGACAACATTTTCTACATTGGAAGATCTGGAATATGCAGATGACATTGCACTACTAGCACATTCACATCAACACATCCAGGAAAAAACGGATAGACTTAATAAGTTTAGCCAGCAGGTGGGCTTGAATATCAATTTAAAGAAGTCTGAGGTCATGACGCTCAATGTGAGCAACCCTGAGCCCATATCAGTAAGGAATCAGCAATTGGTACAGACAGATACCTTCACATACCTAGGAAGCATAGTAACACCAGACGGCGGGGCAGACAAAGACATCAACATCAGAATGAATAAGGCAAGAACACACTTCTTTAGCCTAAACAACATCTGGAAGTCCTCCCAATACAGCACAAGCACAAAATTAAGATTATATCAGAGCTGTGTGCTTTCTGTGCTTCTCTATGGTGCGGAATGCTGGAGAGTTACAGAGAAGGAAATGTCGAAATTGTCCTCTTTTCACACAACATGCCTAAGAAAAATTCACCGAATCTTTTGGCCAAATACCATCACTAACCAAGATCTGCTTACTCGGAGCAAGCAAGAGGACATGCACACCATCATAGCTGGCAGATGCTGGAGCTGGGTTGGTCATGTCCTCAGAAGAGACCCCGATGCCATCACAAGAACAGCTATGCTTTGGACCCCTGAAGGAAAACGAAAGAGAGGCCGACCAAAAACAACCTGGTGGAGGACTGTGGAGGCTGAGATGCAAAGAATGAACCAGAGTTGGGGCACTGTACGAAGGATGGCCACCGACCGAGCAAAGTGGAATCAATTTGTTGTTGCCCTACAAGACGCCACTAGGCGTGATGGCCACTGACTGCTTTGACGGTCGGCGGCTAAGGATCAAAGAAGAAGAAGAAGAATAGCGGACGTACGATAAAAAAAAGAAAATATATTTTAAAACTTTTAAAAAAACTAGAAGAACAAAAGTTAATGGGTAATTTAGAGAGTTAAAAGTTAAGCAGTCTAAAGTAGTGAAACATTTTTATGACAATTCTGCAATTAATTTGACCTTGAATAATTAAATTGTAATAAATTATTGCTACAAATACAGTACCATAAACACACAGTTTATTCATCTTCTAACATATTGATGCATAATATGTATTGGTTTCATGCATTTTAAAAGATTTTAGAGGTTATTTTGTAATATCATCATCATCTCATCATCTCAACCCATAACCCGTCATGGGTCGTAGGGGTGCCATGGTGGAAGCATCAGCAGACAGGGTCCTCCACTGCTCTCTATTCTCAGCAATGCGTACAAGTGTGGAGAAACCGTGTCCTGCCCATTCTTTGATGTTATCAGCCCAGGATTTTCTTTGCCTTCCTCTTCTCCGTTTACCTTCGACTGTTCCCTGGAGGATCGTTTTCGAAAGGGAGTCATGACGAGTTACATGCCCAAACCAGGCAAGCTTTCGACGTTTCACTATTGACAAAAGTGGTTCTTGATGGCCTGCATAGGTGTTTATCTTCTCTCTAACATAGACATTTGTTTTGTGCTCTTTATAGCAAATGCGCAAAATTCTTCTATAACATTTATGCTCGAAAGCCTGAATCCTTCGCTCCGTATCTGCAGTGAGTGTCCAGCCCTCACACCCATACAAGAGAATAGATAATACAAGTGATTTGTATAATTTGATCTTCACAGGAAAACTGATGTTACTTTTCCAGATCACATTCAACCTTGTCATGGCAGCTGAGGCCATCTCAAGTCTTGTCTTGATTTCTTTATTTGATCTTCCATCACTACATATAGTGGACCCGAGATATTTAAAGGTGTTAACTTCTTCTAACGTTTGCCCATTTAACGTAATGTTGGTCGGAACATGTTTCTTATGGCTATTCACCAATATCTTGCTTTTTTCTATATTAATTTCCATCCCATATGTTCTTGTTACTTTCTCCAGTCTAGAGGTAAGGTCTTGAAGTTCTGATTCTGTTCCAGCTATCAGATCAATATCATCAGCAAAACGTAGATTACACAGAGGTCGGCCTCCAATCGATATGGTTGATTTATAATCGTAGAGAGCCTCCTGCATAATATGTTCTAGATAAATGTTAAAGAGCACTGGTGACAGGATACATCCCTGGCGAACTCCTACAGTTGTTTTGAAAAATTCTCCAATGTCATTGCTTGCAAAAACAGCACTGCTTGCGTCCTTGTATAGTGCTTCAATGATATCTATTGCGTCCTTGTATAGTGCTTCAATGATATCTATTATCATCATAATTATGTACAAAGCCCAGTTATTGCCCCTTTCTACCTAATAATTAAATACATTTGTGTATTAATAAATTTATGATCAGATTCGTGTAATTTTTTTCAAATTGTACAAAATTGGACATACTTTTAAATAAGAGCCACTGTTTTGTACATTGTGCATTTGCTAGTTTTTTCCTTCTTTGAATATTTCAGTGTATGTAAATTTTTGTTATTTTTTCTGCACCTAATTATGTAATTAACTTGTTACTACTCAACTAAGGTAAAGCAAATCCCAAAATAACTACTACTATACTAAGGTCCATTCAATTTCAAACACATTGATATATAATAGTGATAGGTGTAATATATTTAAAAATATGTTACATGCTTTTAAAAAATGTTACCTAAAAACCACACAAAAAGCCTTAAAAAGTCAAGAATTGAATAGGGTTAAATCAAAGGTAACTTGACTCGCTGATGTTAAAGAATATTGGTAGATAGTTTTAAAATAGTCATTTAAGTAATACAATTTTTTCCATGTGCCGTTTTGTATATGTGTTTTTTAGTTATCTTGTTTTGCTTATTTGTTTTTTTTTAAAGATATCTACTTTGCATGTATTTTTTTGTACTTGCAGCCCTGTACTTAATGAGGGATGACTCATTCTTGTCTACTTTATCAGACGAAGAAAAGTCCTGTTTTGTTAGAAGCAGCTCTGCTTCACAGAAAACTTGTGGAGATCGTGATAAGATTTCCCATAAATTCCCTGTAAGTATTTACGTTGTTCTCCAAAGTTAATGTCATACATTGCTTGCATATGTTGCAGACATGCAGTTGTAATGTTCCTAGAATAATGTATAGTCAAGTTCCTTGGAGGTAGGGGTAGTTATATTTTTCACATTTGGTGGTACTTGTGAGAATATTGACTCCATGTTTTACTAATTGGCCATGTTTTTTTTCTATAAGCCCCATCGAGTAATCAACTACTCTGTGGAATTTCTTGGCGTTGACTACAAACAGAAGCCCATACTGAAATTTCCTGATGATCTTAAAAAGAAGGTAGAGAGAATATCCGTCCGTTCCTACAAAAATAAAGTTGCAAGTTCATTTATTATTTTTTTTAACGTTTCTAAAACCTGAAGAATGAACACTTAGTAATGTGTATTGTTAAGTAAAACTTGTTTTAAGGGTATTATACATTGAAGAATACTTACTAATTATGTTTCGTTAAATAAAGCTTTTTTACCCTGAAGGATAATGTTTGTATTGTTATTCAGTGGGCTTCATTTCCTATTGTTGTTTTCTTTTTCTTTGTTAATTTTAAAAAAAATGTCAAACAGTTGCTTATTGTGTAGAAATAAAATGATTTTGCTTTCTCTAAACACAAAAGGTTATTAGGAACATATTTATAAAAGGGATAAGGACACAAAGATTATTCACTGTATTACCAGTGTTTCCAAGGGTGTAGTCATTACAGTTTTGTAAACTGTACCATGTATAGTCAGTACAGTTTTGTAAACTGTACCATGTATAGTCAGTACAGTTTTGTAAACTGTGTAATCTTTATAGCGGCTTCTACTGCTTTTTTAAAAGAGTGCTAAAAACTCAACTGTTTAATTCATTAAAAGAAGTAGTGAACCAAATTTATACATTAAATTATTTATAAGTAAACTTACTGTTACCTTCTCCAGATCATTGAGTTTGTAGAACACAGAATAGCTTACGACTACTGCGGGGAAGACAGGCTACCTGCCAGCCACCCAGATGAGTTTGCCAAGTCTGCACATCTCGAGTTCCTGCAGTCCAAAGGGAAATGTGTTTATGGCAGGGATAATATTGTTCTGCAGGTTGGTAGTTTTGCTCATTAGCAAGGTTATCTTTTATCATGTGATTTTTAAATGCTTATTTTGGTGCATGTAAATCAAATGTAATTTTAAGTTTTTAATGAGCTAAATGTTTATGGTAAACAAATATTGGAATGTTTAAAAAAAAATTTTTTTTTAAGTGTGGAAAAGGTACTAACAGATTTGTGCCTTTACCTGAAGTCATTTTCTACTTCTGTCATAGCACAAAGTTTGTAATATTTTAGCTGCCTCCCCTTTTTTTTTTCTAGAATTTTGTTATGCAACCAGATAAGCATTCATTTTATAGCAAGAATAAAAATTCTAGACGAAGAAGTATCGGGAAAAATAAAAACTTTGTCATAGATTGACACGTTTTTATCATAACTGTATATTAATTTCTGCTTCTGTCATAGCTTGCAGGTAGTATTCATTTAGCTCCCTGTTCTTTAGTCTTAATTACCAGCTGCACTGCTAGGAGCATGAAAGAATGATTGTAATATTGTCATTACAACAAAAAGCCCTGTTTAGTTCTCATGGATCTCTCAGGGATCCAGACCTCCAGGACGACCCAGATTCAACATTAGACAATCTTTGAAGGACTGAGGACTAGAATGGAACCAGGCCAGGAGGAAGACAGCTGATAGGATAGTCTGGCGCTCTCTCTTCCAAACCTCTACACCTCTCGGTAGAAGGGGAACGACCAAGTAAGTACGTAAGGATCTCTCAGTCATTCAATACCCTTTAGCTCTCCAAGGAGCATAGGCCTTCAACAAACACATGCCAAGTCTTCCTATCACATGACATCAGCTCAAGGTCTTTCCACTTTTCCTCATCATTTTCACTTCTGTCTCCAGTTCTCTTCTCCACGTGTTTCTTGCTCTACCTCTGCCTCTCTTACCCTGGGGATTTCAGAACAAGGACTGCCTGGTAATACTATCCACAGGTTTCCTCAATGTGTGTCCTATCCACAGCCATCTTCTTCTTGTCATCTCTTATTCTACTGGCACTTGTCTGGTTCTTGTCATCATTTCCACATTGGGGATCTTGTCATACCATTTGAAAGGGATCTCTCAGGAAAAGGGAAAAAATATGGCTGCTGCTCCTTCAGGCAAATCATACGATCATACGAGGGATGACTTATATGAGTTTCTTGGCCTCATTGCAAATTACTACAAAAATTACTGCTGCAAAAGCACATGAATGCTTAGTGGAAACTTCCTTGGGACCAGCTGTTTTAAGAAGTTAGTGATTTCATTCAACGTGGAAACTACACCATTTTGTTTAAAAAGATCATTTTATGCGTTTTATCCGAACACCCAAAAAAAAAAAAAAAAAAAAAATCAATTTTGGTTGCAGAAACTGTACAAAGACATTTTCAAGATCATTTTTTGCCTTTTATCCGAACACCCAAAAAAAAAAAAAAAAAAATATTCTGAAAATTGAAAGTTTTTTGGGCTACTTTATAATCACAATTTGGACGATGTCGAACTATTTTGGGCAACATATTTGTTATTTTTGAACACATTTTGGGTGTCATGGGCTATTTTGGGCAACATCTGAAAACTGAAAAAAAAATCAAGTTTCCAAAACAAAGTGGCCCTGAGGATTTCAGATAAAACAAATCAGACCTGCATTGTATCATTTTAAATCTTAAAACAAATCAAGCTTACAAAGAAGTGTTGTTTTTTTATTTAAATAAATTAATTTGTATATGTTTACATATAAATCAAATGCTATCAGTGACTGTCCTTGTTATCTTCTAGATTGAGAATTATATAATGAAGGAGGAACGTGATGTACCTCTTATAATACTGGGTGCTTCAGGATCTGGTAAAACATCTGTGATGTGTTTGGCTGCAAGGACTATTCTAAACAAAGCAGAAAGTGGGGAAATGCAGACCTTTGGGTAATTTATCTGTTGTTTAACATCCACATTATGTTTCATTGTGTACTAGAAAACAAAATTTTAAAATATTGTAGTTATAATAAGTAGTCTGCTTTTTAAAGTGTTTTGCTGATTTAGTTAGCAACGCCTAAAACAGTGATGTCACTTCATGAGCTATGTAAAATGTGCATTCAACAACAAAGACATATGTCCATTTTCACATCACTTTAATTGCTGTGCACAGTCTGAACTTTCTCTGTACTGGATTTACAATGTCCACAACTTTTGGTATGGCCTGTGTGGATCATGATTTAGGGGAGGAAAGAATAGAATGCCTTACAGGCAGGCATGTTGTTAAAAAAAAAAATAAGAAGGATAAAGAGTTATTCTTGCATTATGAAGCACCTTCATCATGTAAAACAACATGCCACAGAAACCTTTACTGCTATACTCGACAGGAAGCAAGGCTGGTTCTTTAGGACTCACAAAAGGAGCCGGTATCTGAAGTACATTTTCTTCCTTCCTTTCCTTTTCCACTCCTCATGGAGCATGGGATCATCATTGCAGTAATCCCCTTGCATGATGCCTGCAGCAAGGCACGGATTGGTGATTTCTGTAGCAGTAGTTACACATTGTGGGGTTCACTGCCCCTTGCATAACCTCACCTTAGTTGACTTTATGAGTAACACTCCACAAACTAACTCAAATTCACACAAGTATAACTTGTAAAGAGGCCAAGAGTGTTATCAAGAGCAGATATAGGAGCAGATGGAAAGCAGAGCATCCAGGCAACCAAAATAATGATGCATATTACCAGCTCAGCATAATTGAACACGTAATCTTCAGACTTGGCACAGGCCCCGACAGATTGGGATACCATCTATTCAACAAGCCAAAGATAGGAACTACTGATGAGTGTAACTGCGGCACTGATAAAATGACTGCTGAACATCTACATCAAAGGTGCCCAGCGTAAGAGGAACAGAGAAGTGCATATGGCCATCACTAGTATCATTCCTGGAAAAAACTCTATGGAGATACCAACAACCTCAAGCTGACCACTGCTTTCTTTGAACATATTCAAGTTGACGTCTGCAAGGGAATGAAGAAGAAGCAGATGCCTGGTAGGAACAGTGGTACTGTTTTATGTTAGTCTCTTCAGAGACCCCCAGGAACCACACGAGCTGACCTAGTTTTAAAAACTAAAACAATATCATTTTACAATTTGTAAAAAAAAAGTATTTAAAAAGGGAGTGATGAGTACATGAAACTGGCTGTTTAAAAAAAAAAAGTACCTTATGAACTTCACCGCCCAAAACAAAAACCATTGTGATGTCACGAGAGGGAAGAAGGCATCAGGTTATGCTGGGAAAACAGATCCTGGAGCAGGTCAACCACTATAAATACATTGGAGCTGTCATAGACTGGAAGGGAAGCATCAAAGACAAGACCAGCTGATGATACAAGAGAAACAGTAGTCTCTGCTCCAGGTGCGCAGCAGCCATTGTTTTTAGGGCTGACAGACCTCTCTTACACTCCTGTATGATGTAGTCAACATGGTGCTTATATGATAGCCCACGATCAAATGTTACTCCATTGTATTTAAAATTGTTCTGCCTTTCAATTTTCTGTCCACTGAGAGTAATTTCTGGAAGATCTGCTTTCAATATGGAGTTATTCAAGGAGCACCAAAGCACGCAGGCTTTGTTCGGATTGACCTTGGAGCTGGTTTCATCGCACCATTTAGAATCTGCTTGAAGTGTCTCATGTATGCTTTTAACCATTTCATTTCTATCTGAACCAGTCCTATAAATGAGCAAGTCATCGGCAAAAGCTAATGTTCGTCCCAAACCTTTTGGTTGGATTGCAGCTATTTTTGCTGTATAGATCTTAAACAGAACCGGTGATAATGGAGAACCCTAGGGTAATCCTGGGCAAATGGGCAGTGGTTCTGATATCCATGTTCCCAAGTGAAATGCAACTGCTCTCTCAGTTAAGGCAGCTGCTATCCACCTTGTTAGCCATAGGTTTACACCACATTCCTTTACACGGTCCATCAAGGTTGCAAAGTCAACACTGTTGTAAGCATCCTCTAGATCAATTGCCACAGCTACCATTTCTTGTTTACCCTTGAAACCCTCATTTACATCGTACGCAAATGTTCCAGCATTACCCCATGATACTTTTATCAGTCTATAACTGCCCAGGGTATCAGGGAGGATGTGTGCATTTTCAAGGTGGTTCATTAATTGTCTTGCCACTATCTTCTCAAGTAATTCGCCATAGACATTCTGCAATGTGATGATTCAATATCTGCTAAGTAGTGTGGGGTCTTTACCAGGTTTAGGAAGTGGCCATAGGTAGCTATGTAGCCAGTCTTCCGGCACCTCATCATTCTGTATACTGGTGTTGAAATCCATCACTACATTCGTAATACCTCTGTCATCAAGCTGCTTGATGTGTTGATACTGTACACCATCAAGACCCAGAGCAGTGTTTCTACTTGCCTTTAAAGTATACTTAAAGTCCTAGTCAGATATGAGGTCGAAATATATCTCGCCTCTGATGTCATTTTCCAGGACACGATTCTTAATCTCTTGATGGGCAGCTTTATCACCTTTATCCATGTGAGTGATATACCGACTGAATAATGCACGTCCTTTCTCTTCATAGGTCTTCAGGCTTATTCCCGCCGAGCTCAGAATATTAGGTATGGGTTGGCTTATATTGTTTCTATTCATTCGTCACTGTAAGGACCAGAATTTCTGTAAGGTCTTATCTGTGCCCACCTGTGTCACGAAGGCCTCCCATACTTGGTCCTTGGCTTCCCTTGTGACGCTCTTGAACCTATTGGTGGCTTTCTGTATTTTCTCCTTCAACTCTTCAACCTCTCCATTATTCAATGTATTTCGCTTTCATGCTTTCCTCCATTCTTTCGTCACTCTTTCCTTTTCTATCCATGCCTTTTCTACATCCTCATTCCGCCAGGGTGATTGGGCAAAAGGTGTTCTAGCTGTCTTTTCCTTGCATTTTGACGCATTATGTGTAGAGGACTATTGCAGTCATGTAGCCTGCAGGGTACTTAAAAGTGTGTTTAGGCTTTCTGTGTCTGGTTGCCTTCCCCTTGGCAATGAGGACTACACAAGGTAGATGATCACTTTCCTGTGCTCCCAGTACATTCCAACGTGCAAGGGTTGCGGCAGCATTAGAAATCAATGCAAGATCTATGACGCCATCAGTGTCCCCAGGTTTAGTTGCCAGTCTTGTTGGGCGTCCATCATTCAAGATGGTTAAGTTTGCGTTCAGTAATGCCCGACTCAAGGCCATACCCTGTCTATTGTCCGTGATGTTACCCCACTCCTTAGACCTAGCATTGAAATCACCAGCAATTAAATACCTACTGTTAGTTTCATCGGACAAATCTATCAGGAAATCCCAACTACCCTCTTCATGAAGGCGGTCTACATGAGCCTTCAAATTGTAGCCTCGCCATTCCTGATCGCTTATATTCACTGCAAACCCCAAGGTAATAAAGTAAGACCAAAAAACACATGGAGAAGAGAACTGGAGACAGAAAGGAAAGGGGTGAGAAATGTAGAAAGACCTGACAGTGATTACATAGGACAGTGAGGATAGTGTGATTCGCTTGTATAGCTAGGCGGTGTTGTCGTACGGAAGGTCCAGGGTTTGAATCCTGGGTAAGCCACTCACGTCTTGTTTTTCTGTTGTCTAGTGTTCTACTTCTTTATTTCTTACGAGTGCCTGAAAACATACCTTTATGTTTGTCTAATATTTATTTACATAGGACAGGAGTACTTAGCAAAAGGTTTTGGCCTATGCTCCTTGGGGAGCCAAAGGGCAGCGGTGATGATGTTTTCAACCTTTTTTTTTTCATTTGTTGATTTTGCTAGTTTTATTTTTATGATAGTGTGTCACATATTCTCTGAGCATAATAAATTGAGCTAATCTTGTTTCTTGTAACCTTAGAGATAAGGCAGGCAAAGGAAGGGTGTTTTATCACTTTGTGGGCGCTGTCCCAGGATCTACATCTCTTGAACAAATGCTGAAGCGACTGCTGAGAGAAACAGGAATGACTAAAAAGGTAGGCTCTTGCTTATTGACGTGGAACCAGAGAATAAATTCAGTGCTGCAACAGTGTGCAAACTCATCTTCTAGATACTTATTATAAAGTTTTGGCACGTCCTGTTCAACCTAGTCGGTTAAATTAGGGCGCATGTCCAAACATAAAAGACCGTTAGATCACCTACACGTGAAACGATTTAAAGGTAATAAGTTGTAACATAAATTATAGGAGAAAATCTGCCACATGAAATTGGGGGAAAAAACAGATGAGAGAAATAGGGAAATGACAGCAACCAGAATGTTCCTGTTATCACCATCATCACCCTTCAGCTCCCCATGGAGCATAGGCCTTTAACAAACTTATGCCAAGCCCTCCTGTCCCATGCCATCAACTCAAAGTCTTTCTATGTTTTATTCATCCCTTTCATTTCTCTCTCCAATTTTCTTCTCCATGCTTATTTTTTTGGGGGGGAGGGGGGTCTCCCTTTCAATCAATTACAATCAATACCCTTTAGCTCCCCAGGGAGCAAAGGCCTTCAACAAAGACATGCCAAGTCTTCCTGTCCTGTGCCATCCGCCCAAGTTCTTTCTTTGTTTTCCTCATCATTTTCACCTCTGCGGGTCTCCCTTTACCCTCTCTTATCCTGGCAATTCCTTATCAAGGTCTGCCTTGTATTACAGTCAACAGGTTTCCTTGTCGTCTGTCAACAATAATAAAAAAAAGCTGAAGTGGCTGAACTAATTTCAAGCATAAAACGGAAGACGGGTTAGAAGTGTATGATGGGAACAATATATATATATTTGGACCTGAAATAACTCTAAATGAATAGTTTAGAGCAGGGGCCCCCATCCTGGGTAAGTGTATGCCCAGATGGTATGAGAATCTTATCCAAGGGGTATGGGGAATACCTTGTATATGATAAAGAACTATATTACCTTTACTGTACTGCAAGAAGGCAAAGCTTGTGCTTACCTTCAAATCAGTTGAAGGATACAAAGCAGGAAAAGCAAGGCTCATAATGATGCTGTGTGAGTCAGCAGATGACGTACTTAAGTCCATTCAGCCCACACTGAAAACTGAAAGGAAGTGGGAAGTGGATGAAGCTGTTGGTGCTTCCCAAGAGTCGCTCAAGCTGAGGGAGGTAATCAGATACACACAGACGAATAGACGGGAATTTGGCCATGTTGACATCTGCTGATGGTCCAAGGCATCAAACAGGGAACGCAAAGATATGGTAATTCAGGAGATACAAGGAGCTGAGAATGATAAGAGGATGCTAAAAGCGGTGCAACAGGCCCAACAAGGCCAATGGACTACATGGGAAGGAGCCCTGCAAAGGTCCTTGACATGGAATGATGTAAGGCATATGGTATCTCTTAGACTCGGCTTCATTATCAGATCAATGTATGACCTCCTGCCATCGTCCGCAAACCTTGTGAGATGGGGAAAGTCTGATGATGCTCATTGCCCCCTGTGCCATGAGAGGCAGACGCTTGAACATGTGCTCTCAGCTTGCAAGGTGTCATTATGGCAAGGGCGATACACATGGCGCCACAACAAAGTTCTAAATGAGCTGGCTGCTTGGCAAGGGTGAAGTTGAACAGCAAAGTCAGACAGAGCACTGAAAATACATACTTTCTGAGAGCAGGAAAGTCAGCACATCCCAAACCAAGTAGCAGTTTACTATCTCTTCTTGGCTGTGCAAATGACTGGGAGATGGCAGTAGACCTACCTGGGCTAGAGGCATATCCAGAGAGTGTCAGAAGATCTGCATTCCTCATTCTCGCACCAGATTATAATGATTGACCTGACCGTGCCATTTGAATCCAGATTGGATGAGCAACACTCGTTCAAAGTAGCCAAGTATAATGATCAGGTCGCAGACTTGAGACGCGATGGGTTCACTGCAAGGGTCATGGCTGTTGAGGGGGGTGCAAGAGGTCTCGCGGCTGCCTCAGTGTACTGAAACTGTTGGGGTTGAGGGGACAGTCAAGAACAAGGGCACTTAAGAGGCTTAGGTGAAACTGCGGAAAAGGCATTGTGCTTGTAGTAAAATCTGCGAGAATAATCGCTCATTTTAGTAAGATTTTAGTCATAAAATGATAATAAATAAACCCGCCCGATTGTGTCTGACGGTGATACTCTCACACGCCAGCATAGCGCTGAATTTTGTGCCATGGAACGGCTTAGAACCGACCCCGCCGTTTAAACCTACTCGCTTTCCTTGTGATGTACATTTTTAACATTTTGCCCGATCTGATAGAGACTGCGGCAAGACTTACAATTAACGATTTTGCGGAAGTGTGCCGCCAAACTACTGTCTGAATTAACGTAATATTTTGACTTTAACGCTGGTAATAAGTAGTAATCCTTACATTTTTTGGTAGTGTAACACGAGACAATACAAATATTTAACGCCTATTCAAATACCCGCCGCTCAAAACCCCGCTTCGCTTGACACATTATGCCATGCATATATACACGCTGCGGCAAAGCCAACAGAGGCAAACACGCAGACAATTTTATTTCCTCCTCGCGGTAGTATTTCTGACGTCACTAAAACAAGTAGTTATTTGAAAATACATGCTAGCGAGAGATGAAGGGGGGAAAAGATGGCCGTCTTGTGTAAAAATTTTTATTTGACGATTGCCGGTGACAAAATTGAAAATCTAAACCATAATGAAACTGACCATAAAAATCATATGATAGTATAGCTTAGAGTCCACTGAGCAAGAATGTGTTTTAAAAAATATGGTAGTCCCAGTATTAGCCAAGTTATTGAGAAAATACTAAATGTCTACGGACGCGCGACCAGACAGACTGTTGTTCCTGCTTGTTTTTTTCATAACGTTAGTGGGGACGGCAGCTTAGAAAAGAGGCATTGATGTAATTCAAATTCGCTTGGGTAACAAGAGTATAGGAGGAGAGGGGAGCGGTAGGAAAATTGTTACCCAAAACTAAACATCTTTTTGTATTGGCATAACTAAAGCAGGCTGGCCAATCGACTACCAGACACCGAGTTTGTTTGGAATTATTTTTGTTTTTCAAAAACTACATTTGAATTCTGGTAGTCGCAAGCTTTCGATTGGCCAGTGCTAATAAATATTAGCAAAAGGCTTTCACTATTCATTGCCAGTTGAACAAAACTTTTCATTCAAATACGCTGAGATCAGCTGTGTTAATTTTAAAATTAAATAAAGAAGTATTCACAGTCTGGACAGTGCAGAAGAAACTGAGGCCACTTCTTTGCAAGTCAGCGTCATTTGTTTATATTTCTTGAAATTTGTGGTAAGAATGCTTTATGAATTTAATATGTTTAATCCCATTGCCAAAGTTAGATACTGCTATTGGGAAAAGTGAAGGACGTGCCGGGAGCAGACATTGTTGAGTCCTCACATTGAACTGTATCTAACTGATGTATGTTGTCATTGATTGTGTTTTAATATTATTGCATTAGAATATATTAGTAAGCCTCTGTGTTCCATGAACACTGTTTAACATGCCTGAAGCATTTATATTTAAAAAAGAAAAGGAGAAAATCATACCAAAGGAAATGTGGTTACCCACATTATTTTATTGAGGAAAACTATGTAAACGTACAGTGGCGTATCTGCCATAGGAACCTGAGGTGTGGTCACAGCAAGGTGGGAGTCATGTAAAATTAGGGGCGAGTGCACCTGTAATGCACGCGAGGCTGACCCCATATCACCGTAGGAAAATAATAAATATAATAAGTGATCAGATATAAAAGGCCAGGGTGTCCTTTTGTTGCAGAGGTTTTATTTCCTGTTGCCAGCTGGTAACAGGAAACCTGCTGAGAGAGAATAAAGCCATCAAGTCTCCGACCATTTGTTTATGCTGTCAAAAGATAACGGGAGGAGCTTGGGCATTTTGAGAGATCGAGATTTTCTGCAACTTCATACCTTATTATCATTCTACAAGGAATCCCAGGTGATGGGTTAAGCATCTGGGTATATCTGACACTTTCGTTTAATAAACACTGGTATTTCAAATCATACTCAGGAAGTTTATGGGGTGTGATGAAACTACAGCCCCTCATACACAGTGACTCTCCCTCTTAGATGAATAAAGTGTAAGCTGTGAACATTCCCACAGGAAAGATATATATTGACTTTATAGTTAGTGGACAAAGAGTCCAGATATTTTAGTTGATCTTTTCTGTAAACTATGTTGTCCTCATTTTCAAAGACCTGTCCAAAAGATATGGCTGGACAGGCAGATTAAATTGTACAGAAAAAACATTCATTTTAAAGAAAAACTTAACCACTGGTTTTATTCACTTCCTCATAGAAAATTAAAGTGTTTTCGTGTTGTGTACCATCATTTCATTTCTCCCCTAGACACTAGGTACATCATACACCAGACACTAGAGCCAAAATAGTGACCGTGTGAGATCTAGGGAGGTAGCGTTAGGTGCCCTGCACATAATTCATCATCATCATTTATAGAGTCAGGGGCCTACATGTGCTTGACCTCACACGGTTAATACAGACATGGATTTCATTCTTTTAGGATACCATCATAACCTCCCCAGCAAATCAAACTTTGCTACAGTGCTGGCTGTGGAACAACGGCAACAGGCTATGGAACTCGAGACAGTAATTTGTTTTCAACATAGGGATTACTTTCACAATTGCCTCCGGCTGGCAGGAAATAGGAATGAATTTGAAAGCTGCAACCAAGGTGGAGCAGGCTCAATTCTCTGCACTAGACAACAGGAGGCTGACACTTGAGAGTCCATGACCTAAGTGGAACAACCCCCCCCTCCCCCATCCCCCCAGAATAAAACTGTTGGTCGACAAAAAACAGAATCAATGGTCTCACAGATTTTATTGACTGTGCTCTAATAGACATTTAACAACTTTATGGTTTTAAAACATGTTGTTTAGTATCAAATAAAGTTTACCATATGAAAAATTAATTCTTCTTTTAATAGTTTTTTTTAAAATGTGTACATACATTGCAAACTCATAGAATGTATTTCCTCTCATATTGAGTAGGGGGTACAGGAAGGTTTACTACAAGCCAAGAGGGGTATGGGAGACCAAACACAAGGTTAGGAGTTTAACCTTTAGCACGCTGCGGGCGACACATGTCGCCGAAGATAACCTATGCTCTGCACGCTGGAGCTGCCATGTGTCGCCTTACGGATATCACCGTTTCTAGCATGAGGACTTGTGTACACGTGATTTCAGCCCCGTATGTTAAGTTGTAATGTTATTTGCAAGAGAGTTAGCTTCCGTTTCCGATCTTAAAAAAGCGATGGGTGTATCCGCATTTATTTTTTGTAAATTTTTTAAATCGAAATGAATCTGCATCAACACACAGCCATTTTTGCTCTAATTTTATTGGATTCTGACGCCATGCGGTGGGGATGAGATTTTTGTCTTTATAAGCGCTGATATCGGTTCTCAGAATATGTTTGATGGCTGAGATGGAAACGAAAGTAAAATGGCCTTTCAAGTATGTATAATGTTAGGGGTTAGGACTAGGAATATCGGAAAGATTTAGAATTTCGGCCGAATGTCACAGCTGACGAGAGCGTTTGTTGCTTTGCTACTGATGATGGGTGTAACGAAAAGATCGTCATTTGATTTGTATTGGTCTATTGGTCAAATGACTTTCATTGAGATGCAAGGGATATGGACCCTTCGTTTGCTGGTTATTTTTTTAAATTTTTTTTTTAATTTTAAAATAAAAAAAAAATATTTTTTTATTATTTAAAATTTTTTTTTCGTTTTTTTCATCTTTCCTTTCCTCTCTTCCTATCACATCTAATATGTACACAAACAAATTTTATATCATCAGATTCACCATTCATTTATTTATATAAATTCCAAACATGATAGCAATTGACCAAGAAACACAAAAACTATAGACATTAAGGGTCACCCACTATAGAAACGGGACGCTGTGAAAAAGAATGCAGCTGGAGGCGAAAATTTTCGCCAAAGAATGCAGCGTGCTAAAGGTTAAGCTTTAGGAATGTTCAGTAAGAAGAAAATGATAAGATAATATGGGTATTGATTTTGACATTGAGAAAAGTTGTTATCAAATATCACTAGATAATTTTTTAAAATTTAACACATATACAAGATGATGGTCATGTGATGCTTGGAGGTTCTCTTAAGATCAGAATGAAATCTTCATCTCCTGGAAAGGATGCGCTTAAGATAACATTTATGGAGAGCTGGAATTAATTATGCTGTGAAAGAGAGATAATAAGTGCAGGAATATAACCTATTATTGTAGTATTTGCTAGGTGGAAGTTGCAGAAGGTTAATCACATATTTTGTACTGATAAATTGGAGGATTTTGTTATTTAAGCTGATGTCACTTTGGTGCTAATTGCAGAATTAATCTTTAACTCAAATCTATATTTGATTTACATCCAGAACTCCAATTGTGCCAAAGATTTGGACTCTGCTGCCCAGATGTGTTGTAGCATGCTGTCAAACCTCAACACTGACCCTCTCATTATATTTCTGGATGCTGCTGACCAGGTACCTAACAAGCTGTCTGACTTGAAAAGCTCCAATTTTCTGTGCTGCTACTGTGCATATTTTTATGATTTATTAATCCTGAATCAGACTGCCTGTATCTGTGAGAAGATAAAGTTATTTTTGCTTTTCTGTCCGTTACTTTAACCCATGCTTATCCAGTTCTATGCTGTTTCCAAATTTTCTATGCTTTTAGGAAGTTTGTTGGCCATAGCACCTCTGTTCCTATGATTTCCATAAATCTGAATTACTTTTTCCTGTTATACTACTCTGTCCCAAAAGTAAGTGTACTGATTTGCCTATGTACGACTAGACAAAGTAACACCTCATTGGTGGATATCGGCGCATGGGTAGAGACCTTTGCTGCATGTCTAGACTTGTTTCAACTCGATCGGTTGAGTCATTCCCGCGCTACTGCAGTTTGTATAAGGTCATGTTTTAATACCTCGTTACGTTTGCGATGGAGCGAAATATCGAACAACGGTACGCAATCAAATTTTGTGTGAAACTCAAGAAGTCTGCCACCGAGACCTTTGAAAATTTAACCGAAGCTTATGGAGATGCCACTCTATCGAGAAATATGGTTTTTAGGTGGCACAAAGCTTTCAAAGAGGGCCGAGAAAATGTTGAAGACGAACCTCGTTCCGGAAAGCCAATCTTATCAACAACTGGAACAGACAGATGCCTTCACATACCTAGGATGCATAGTAACACCAGACGGCAGAGCAAGCAAAGACATCAACAACAGAATGAACAAAGCAAGAACAGCCTTTTTTAGTCTAAACAACATCTGGAAGTCCTCTCAGTACAGCACAAGCACAAAATTAGGATTATATCAGAGCTGTGTGCTTTCTGTGCTTCTCTATGGCGCGGAGAGCTGGAGAGTTACAGAGAAGGAAATGTCGAAATTGTCCTCTTCACACAACATGCCTAAGAAAAATTCTCCGAATCTTTTGGGCGAATATCATCACCAACCAAGATCTGCTTACTCGGAGCAAGCAAGAGGACATGCACACCATCATAGCTGGCAGACGCTGGAGCTGGGTTGGCCATGTCCTCAGAAGAGACCCCGATGCCATCACAAGAACAGCTATGCTATGGACCCCTGAAGGAAAACGAAAGAGAGGCCGACCAAAAACAACTTGGCGGAGGGCTGTGGAGGCTCAGATGCAAAGAATGAACCAGAGTTGGGGCACTGTACGAAGAATGGCCGCCAACCGAGCAAAGTGGAATCAATTTGTTGTTGCCCTACAAGACGCCACCAGGCGTAATGGCCACTGACTGCTTTGATGGTCGGCGGCTAAGGATCAAAGAAAGAAGATAAGAAAAACTTTGACAAACATTAACAAACCAAAGACTGCTTCTGCAATATTTCAAGTCTTTAAAAATATTTTCCTTACTCTGGATGGAATGCATCATTGTCCTATTTGTTGATAATATGTAAGATGTGCTTGACAAAAGTGCTAAACTTTATCACACATTCAAGATTTTCTTCTTCAGTAATTTTGTAATGGTTACTTGACTGAATTGCACACCAACTGGAAACTTTGATCCTGTCCAGTCTGGCAAGTGTTAGGAACAGTGTAAAGTGTGAAAACTTAAAAAGACCTAGAGCGGGAAAGTAAAAACTAAAATCAGGAGCTGTAGGAAGGCATAAAATACAAAGTCAGAAGAATGAAACTGTTTTCATTAACAAAAGCAGTATTTAGTAACTTGCATTATATCGTAAAATGCGACTCATAGAGTAGTTAGTTCTTCCCAGAAAATGGTGTACTTTTTCCTGTTATATATTTTATCTATGCCAGAAAATATTTTGGCTACACTGGTTTATTATCATACATTTTTAAACTTAAAATTGTGTGTTGGCCAATAGTTTATGAAAGAACATGAATTAAGAAATATTAATTTTTCTCATAGCCTTTTAATATTTCATATCATTGTTTCCTGTTAAAAACTGTGGCTGACAAATGGTATCCCCAAAAATTCCAGTAATTCTAATGTATTATTCATTTGTAAAACTGGCTTCAGTACCTTTTTTTAAGTTTTAAGTAATATTAACATAGTACAGAAATGTATGTTTCTCTTTAATTAGCTGAAGAAAAAGCGGAACGAATTATCAAAACATTTTTTAAAACGTCTTTTTTCCCTTATAGTTTTCCAAGATCATGGAGCAAGAATCATTATTGTGGTCACAAAATGTAACACTGTGCTATTCTTTAGTTTTCCAAAGTTTGTGGAGAAGAATTGACATTACACAAAATGTTATTCTTTAATTTTCCAAAATATATGGAGAAGAATTGGTTAAAAAAATTATGGTTTACAAAATGTGTTATATTTCTTGTAATGCTGTCTTCCAAAGAACATGAAGCAAGAATGAAAGTGTGGTTACAAAATGTCCTAATGTTTTCTGTAGTTTTCTAAAGAATATAAAGACAAATCACCAGTGTGGTTATAAAATGTTTTAATGTTTGTCTGTAGTTTGCCATTGAACATAGGCAGGAATCACTTTTGGTGTTACTAAATATCTAAAAAAAATTTTATACAGTTTTCCAAAGAACATGGAGCAAGAATCATCAGCTGGGTGCCTAGGAAACTTGCTCCACAGGTCCGGCTTATCATGACCATGGTTACAGACACAGAAGTACACAAAGCATTACAGAGCAGGGAGACTAAACCTTTAGAGATTACTGTGATGTCGTTAGACAATGCTTCGAAGCAGGTGGGTGGTAACATTTTTCTGTTGGCTTTATAATTTGTTTCCCCAGCTGTGAAGGAGGTTTTGCACCTTCAAACCTATTATTAATCCTGCATATTACTTGGCAGAATTATTTTATGCTTTGTACATTTTCTTTATTTCCAGCCGGTTTTAAAAATGTTACGATTTAGGCTAGTCGTGAAAGGTAGAATGATAGTGACATGAATAAACAAATTAAGAACTTAACCCATACTCTGAACAAAAACAATACAGTTGAGTAAATAGATGAAAAGTCCTCAACAGCAGGCCAGAAGATGTGTAATAAGCAATAAAATTGATGCAAAATACTTGAACTGCTTCAGTAAATTGCTCATTATTGAGGTTATATGACCTTCAGAAAGATGAGCAGTTTGTTTTGTTTATAAATATTTGTTGTTAATGGGAAAAAAAAAAAACAGACTTCATGGGAATGTGATGAGAAGAAATGACTTAAAAACATTGTAATGCAAGAAGCAAATCGATGGTACTAGAAAATAGGAAGGCAGAGAGAGAAGATATTGTTCATTTTGTCATTACGTCATGGGAGGAAATTGATGACAAGACCTGATGGAAAATGTCTAGTAACAAAATTTATCGACAGATAATGCCTAAAACATTCGTTAATGTTCCAGAATTGTTTATAGTTTATTTATTTATTAATTTTTTTAACTCTTTCAACCCCCACATGAGCTATACTGCACATTATGATATGCTACATTATTTTCCAGTTTTACCCTATGTGGTTATCCTCTGATTTCTCATGTCTGCACTTTAGGCAGCATAATACAAACTTACTTGTTGTATATAATACATCAATTGAAAATATTTCTCAACCAATTTATCAAGATTTTAAAAGGTATAATAAGATAGGGTAAGGAAGGTAAAGGATCCCATTACATGCCCATTGAGGCATATTGGGAATATCGTGTTAGGCCCATACTTTCTTGACCATCAGCACACTAGGGGTAATGTGGTCAGCATCACGCCGGCCACCTTAACCTTCCCAGAGTTGCTCTGGTACCCAAATCATGAGGCTGGGTCGACCCCGGAGCGCATTTGCAGTCTACAAAAATACTACCTCAACTGGGAATTGAACCATGGACCACTGAGCTAGGAAGCCAGTGCACTAACCATTGCTATCGCAGCTCCCGATTATAAGGTATATTTCCACAAATGTATGTTTTTATTATTATTATTTTCTGTCCAGAGCATGGAGCCACCACTGCACTTGGTCTCTCACTTTCTCCCCTCCCTCCTCAATGCAAGAAGGCCTGCACCAAGCTTTCACTTCTCTTGCTGTAGTGGTTTCTGCGCCAGTTTGTTTTTTTACATGATGAGGTTACCAGCACCCCATACACAACCTCATATTAGCGGGCGGCCTTGTACAACCTCATATTAGCGGGCGGCCTTGTACAACATGGCTGAGGTTGCAATGGTTCTGTCCTTTCTTTCTCTCTCTCTCTTCAGCGACCGCCGGCAACTATACGTGGGCCAATTACAGATTGTTTTTAAAAACATTATTGGGGGTGTTTGCTATCCATTTTGGTGAGTGGGTAAAACCTAAAAAGTGCTTGGCACAAAAATTCTCGCTTTTTGTTTGTCTGTCTCTGACAAAAGCCTTTTAGATTTTTTTCCTTGTCTTTTGTCCAAATAAGACGTATTACTTTTTAAAAAAATTTTTTTTTTTTGGTTGTTGCTTTTTTCCTTTTTTCCCCCCTTGGGATAAAAAGAATTAATGAAAGATTAGTCTGTTATCACTAGAAACTTAGTTAGTATTATGTTATTAAGTTTAACAAAAAAGAAGTTTATATATAAAGTTTTTTTTTTTTAGTCTTTTACATTGACAAGCCTGTATAAATGTTGTTTTAATGAATCCATTATGAAAAGAAACATGTTTTTTTTGTCTGTTAGGAAAAGAAACGTATACACCACCCACATATGACAGTGTTTTTTTATCTCATAGGAAGAGAAGCTTTTGTAAGAGTTGTATTTTTGTTTGTTAAGATGAGAAGCTTATATGAGATGTGTTTTTTTGCATATTATTAAGAAGATAGGCTTTTGTTAAAAGTTTTTTTTTTAAATTCATTAGGAGGAGAAACACTTAAGTGAGAGTTGTGTTTTTGTCTGTTACGTGGATAAACACTTCTGTGAGAGTTATAGTTTTGTCTCTTAGGTGGATAAACACATCTGTGAGAGTTGTATTCTTGTCTCTTAGGTGGATAAATGCTTATGTGAGAGTTGTGTTTTTGTCTTTGAGGTGGATAAACACTTATGTGAGAGTTGTGGTTTTTGTCTGTGAGGTGGATAAACACTTATGTGAGAGTTGTGTTTTTGTCTGTTAGGTGGATAAACACTTATGTGAGAGTTGTGTTTTTGTCTATTAGGTGGATAAACACTTATGTGAGAGTTGTGTTTTTGTCTGTTACGTGGATAAACACATCTGTAAGAGTTGTATTCTTGTCTCTTAGGTGGATAAATGCTTATGTGAGAGTTGTGTTTTTGTCTGTGAGGTGGATAAACACTTATGTGAGAGTTGTGTTTTTGTCTATTAGGTGGATAAACACATCTGTGAGAGTTGTATTCTTGTCTCTTAGGTGGATAAATGCTTATGTGAGAGTTGTGTTTTTGTCTGTGAGGTGGATAAACACTTATGTGAGAGTTGTGTTTTTTGTCTATTAGGTGGATAAACACATCTGTGAGAGTTGTATTCTTGTCTCTTAGGTGGATAAATGCTTATGTGAGAGTTGTGTTTTTGTCTGTGAGGTGGATAAACACTTATGTGAGAGTTGTGTTTTTTGTCTGTTAGGTGGATAAACACTTATGTGAGAGTTGTGTTTTTGTCTATTAGGTGGATAAACACTTATGTGAGAGTTGTGTTTTTTGTCTGTTAGGTGGATAAACACTTATGTGAGAGTTGTGTTTTTGTCTGTTAGGTGGATAAACACTTATGTGAGAGTTGTGTTTTTGTCTATTAGGGGATAAACACTTATGTGAGAGTTGTGTTTTTTGTCTGTTAGGTGGATAAACACTTATGTGAGAGTTGTGTTTTTTGTCTGTTAGGTGGATAAACACTTATGTGAGAGTTGTGTTTTTTGTCTGTTAGGTGGATAAACACTTATGTGAGAGTTGTGTTTTTTGTCTGTTAGGTGGATAAACACTTATGTGAAAGTTGTGTTTTTTGTCTGTTAGGTGGATAAACACTTATGTGAGAGTTGTGTTTTTTTGTCTGTTAGGTGGATAAACACTTATGTGAGAGTTGTGTTTTTGTCTGTGAGGTGGATAAACACTTATGTGAGAGTTGTGTTTTTGTCTATTAGGTGGATAAACACTTATGTGAGAGTTGTGTTTTTGTCTATTAGGTGGATAAACACTTATGTGAGAGTTGTGGTTTTGTCTCTTAGGTGGATAAACACTCATGTGAGAGTTGTGTTCTTTGTCTGTTAGGTGGATAAACACTTATGTGTCTTTTATGGTAAGTCTTTGTATAAGAATTATATTTTTTGTTTAGGAAGAGAAGCATATATAAGTGTGTTTTTATCTGTAAGTAGAAGCTTTTGTTAACTGTGGTTTTGTCTGTTAGAAAAAACGCTTATGAAAGCATTAGGATTTAGTTTGAAGGATAAGCCTTTATCACCTTCTACCTCTTGTTCTCTCTGAGCAGGGTATTATTGACGAGATTCTCCATAAGAATAATGAAAGCAAGCATCTGACCAGCCAGCAGATGAGAAGTTTGCTGAACAAGCCATCCTCAGAAAACCCCTTATGGCTGACGCTGGCGTGCCAGGAGCTAAAGCTAGTTACAGAAGAGGAGAAAGTTACAGAAAAGATTGACAAGTTGCCTGACAGTTTGTTGATGTGAGTTCTCAAGTTTCTGGCAGGTTTGATAGATGTGTTGTGTTGTTTGTCATGTAGAAAGAATTGGAGGTCACCTGAAGGGAGATAGACATAGTCAAAGACAAGAATACCTGCTGTTCATCACTTATTCCCAGGAAAGTGTTAAAGGTTAGGAAAGAGAGACATTTGAATGTTTCTGTATACTTCAGTAGACAAGTCTTCTTCTTCTTTGATCCTTAGCCGCTGACCGTCAAAGCAGTCAGTGGCCATCATGCCTAGTGGCGTCTTGTAGGGCAACAACAAATTGATTCCACTTTGCTCGGTCAGTGGCCATCCTTCGTACAGTGCCCCAGCTCTGGTTCATTCTTTGCATCTCAGCTTCCACAGTCCTCCACCAGGTTGTTTTTGGTCGGCCTCTCTTTCGTTTTCCTTCAGGGGTCCAAAGCATAGCTGTTCTTGTATGGCATCGGGGTCTCTTCTGTGGACATGGCCAACCCAGCTCCAGGGTCTGCCAGCTATGATGGTGTGCATGTCCTCTTGCTTGCTCCGAGTAAGCAGATCTTGGTTGGTGATGGTATTCGGCCAAAAGATTCGGTGAATTTTTCTTAGGCATGTTGTGTGAAAAGAGGACAATTTCGACATTTCCTTCTCTGTAACTCTCCAGCATTCCGCACCATAGAGAAGCACAGAAAGCACACAGCTCTGATATAATCTTAACTTTGTGCTTGTGCTGTATTGAGAGGACTTCCGGATGTTGTTTAGGCTAAAAAGGCTGTTCTTGCCTTATTCATTCTGATGTTGATGTCTTTGCCTGCCCCGCCGTCTGGTGTTACTATGTATCCTAGGTATGTGAAGGTGTCTGTCTGTACCAGTTGCTGATTCCTTACTGATATGGGCTCAGGGTTGCTCACATTGAGTGTCATGACCTCTGTCTTCTTTAAATTGATGTTCAAGCCCACCTGCTGGCTAAACTTATTAAGTCTATCCGTTTTTTCCTGGATGTGTTGATGTGAATGTGCCAGCAGTGCAATGTCATCTGCATATTCCAGATCTTCCAATGTAGAAAATGTAGTCCATCTTATTCCTCTTGGACTGCCCTCTGTTGTCTGGCGCATCACCCAGTCTATGACTGTTAAAAATAGGGTGGTTGATAAGGGGCATCCCTGTCGTACTCCTGTCTTCACCTCAAAGGTTAGGTTGCTCTGCCCAACACTACACGTAAAGTTGGCATAGAGGCTTTTTATGATTGACACTATGCAGCTTGGAATTCCATAAGCCCTCAGTATTTTCCATAAACTGTCCCTATGTATGCTGTCAAAAGCCTTTTCAAAATCAACGAAATTAATGTACAGCTGTCTTTGTCATTCTGAGCACTGCTCTATAATGTTCCTGAGAGTGAATATATGATCTACACATCTTCTGTTCTTTCTAAATCCTGCTTGTTCCTTTCTCAGCTTGTGGTCTACTGTTTTGAAATTCTCTGTATAATTATCCTGCCTAGTATTTTACTGGGAACTGAGAGAAGAGTGATTCCTCTCCAATTATTGCAGTCTGCAAGATCTCCCTTCTTGGGCAATTTGACAATTATTCCTTTGTTCCACTCTGATGGTGTTGTTCCGTTTTCCAGACTTGTGCAAATAGTGGTTCTAATAGTTCTGCTGCTAGTTCAGGGTCTGTCTTAAATAGCTCTGCATTTAAGTTATCATGGCCAGGAGCTTTTCCGTTCTTTAACCCTTTGATTGCTGTGATGATTTCTTCTTTTCGTGGAATGTCTGTATTTACATCTAGATCGTTTTCAGCCTCAGGAACATTCAATTGTGTCTCTGGTGGTTCCTTGTTCAGAGTTTCTCTGAAGTGCTCTGCCCATCTTGTTTCCTATCCCTCTGCTGTCGTGATGAGATTTCCTTGCTTATCTCTTACTAATGTAATATTGTTTGCACCTCGTTTTCCGCTGATGAATTTAGTTATTTTGTATACTGTGCTTTGTTCATTTCTCAGTGCTGCCTCTTCTGCCTGTCTTGCAAGATCGTCTAGGAAATTCCTTTTGTTGGCTCGGGTTTGGCGTTTAACTTCCTTGTCCAACTGACTGTACTGTTCGCTATATAGTTGCTTTAACCTGGGGGACTTTGCTTCTGTTTTCTTTCTTTTCATTTCCTTTCTCAGTGTTATGGTGTTTAATGTTTCTGGTGTTATCCAGTCTTGCTTCTTCCTTTCCTGGAATCCCAAGCATGATTTGCTGCTTTCCTTATATATTGTTGAAATGGTGTTGAATTTCTGGTCTATATCATCAGTCAATGTCTTTTCCTGACTTTTGGCAAATTGATATCGTTTCTTTATGTCAGCCGCAAAAGCTTTTCTGGTAAGGGGGTCCTTCAATATGCTGATGTCAAACCTTTTCTGTGTAGTTACAGTTGGTCCAGCCCTTCTTAGTTTCACTTTCAGTTTTGCTACTACTAAATGGTGATCACTTCCCACATCTGCACCTCTTCTTACCTTCACATCTTGTAATGCATGTCTCCATCTACCGTTAATCATGATGTGGTCTATCTGGTTTCTGTCCCGACCATTTGGTGATTCCCATGTTAATTTGTGAATTTCTTTATGTGGGAAAAGTGTTCCTCCAATGACCAGGTTGTTAATACTACAGAAACTTATTAATTTATCCCCATTTTCGTTTGCTGTTCCGCTGCCACATTTCCCCATTACTCTTTCATTATATGTATTGTGTGTACCAACATTCGCATTGAGGTCTCCCATTACTATAATAAGATCATATCTGGGTGTGTCTTCCATTTCTTTCTGCAGTTGTTGATAGAATTCATCCTTGACCTCTTCATTGCTGTCATTCGTTGGTGTGTAGCATTGTATTATTGTAGTATTGATGAATCTACCTCTCAATCTTAACCTTATCAGTCTATTGTTGATGGGTTTCCATTCCAGTAATGTCCTTTCTATTCCTTTCTGTAGAATAATGGCTACACCTTCATTGTGCTGTCCATCCTCTCTTCCAGAGTAAAGTACTGTTTCTCCTGTTGCTGTTTTAACTTTTCCTGCCCCTGCCCATCTGCTCTTGCTTATCCCTAGAATGTGTAACCTATAGTTTCTCATTTCTGCCATGACCTGTTTTAGTTTACCCATCTCATTCATTGTCATGACATTCCAAAATCCTATTCTTGTTTCATGTTTTGCGGTCAGGACGTCTGTTCTCATGCCAGTGGTTTCCTTTCGGCTTTCACCACTGACAGTCATTCGAGCCTCAGACTCCGGATGTCCATCCCACAGCAAAGTTTGTTTATTCGTTGTTGTTTCCGTAACTTCAATTTTTTTTTACATAGACAGGGGTGTCAGTCCTATGCTAAAACCCTCAACCTGGAGGACCAGGGTGTCTGCTTTCGTCTGACCCCTGCCCATGCAAACCTGTCCAGCTTGGTAGAACCTTCCAGAAGTAAAACTCCCACTGGCATAGCTCTGGGGGTAATCAGGGTACGCAAGCCGCCATAACCTCGACAAGGTATTGACACCGGTGATGGCAGACAAGTCTACTTGACTGATTATGGTTGGTATTTGATGAATTAACTCCCCCCCCACCAATTCATATTGGTACTGTTATATCAGTTTTCTTAGCTCAGCTTCTCTCCTCTCTGTAATTTGAATTTTCATTGGATAGTTCACAACCTTAGTGACACCTCTGCATTGTTTTCTGTCCTTTTTCTGAAGGTTCTTTTATGAGTGGTCTTTAGTTCAGCTTGGACATACCTTCATCTAAAATTTAATTGTTGGTCTTCTCTTTCTCTGGTTTTATATCAGGACTTCTTGTTCTTCAAGTATCATGCCTGTTGGCGTAGGCGAGCATGTCTCTCCACAGCTTCCGGTTTCCAGTACTGTTTATCAATTCTGTTGTTGATTTCTTTCCCTGCCAAGATGTCAGACTGTTCAGTATCTTCTCTCTTTGTTGTTCTCTAGCTCCTTTTTTTCCCTTCATTCGGTCCTTTTGTCGCAATTAATTCTAGCTTTCTTCAATCCAACGTCAGGTACTCTTTCTATAAAACGTCCAATAGGCAGAGTCAACAGATTTTAGCCAGGTACTCCTGTGTTGTGCCGTCTGCTCAAGGTCTTTCCATGACTTCTTTATCCCTTTCATTTCTTTCTGCAGTTCTCTTTGTGTGTTTTATTTTGGTCTCTCTCTGTCTCTCTCACCCTGGAGGTTCCAGGAGAAAGACAGTCTTCATTCATTCACTCATATTTTACTGGGGCCTGAAAGAGAAGCAAAGAATTCACTCATATTTTACTGGAGCCTGAAAGAGAAGCAAAGAATTCACTCATATTTTACTGGGGCCTGAAAGAGAAGCAAAGAATTCACTCATATTTTACTGGAGCCTGAAAGAGAAGCAAAGAATTCACTCATATTTTACTGGAGCCTGAAAGAGAAGCAAAGAATTCACTCATATTTTACTGGGGCCTGAAAGAGAAGCAAAGAATTCACTCATATTTTACTGGGGCCTGAAAGAGAAGCAAAGAATTCACTCATATTTTACTGGGGCCTGAAAGAGAAGCAAAGAATTCACTCATATTTTACTGGGGCTTGAAAGAGAAGCAAAGAATTCACTCATATTTTACTGGGGCCTGAAAGAGAAGCAAAGAATTCACTCATATTTTACTGGGGCCTGAAAGAGAAGCAAAGAATTCACTCATATTTTACTGGGGCCTGAAAGAGAAGCAAAGAATTCACTCATATTTTACTGGGGCCTGAAAGAGAAGCAAAGAATTCACTCATGTTTTACTGGGGCCTGAAAGAGAAGCAAAGAATAGTAACACTAACCTGCTAAGCATGCCATAAAATGTGACTAAAGAAGGTTGGTCATTTTTTTTTATTTTTTTTAAAGTCAGAAATGTGGAACTGATGACAAGAACCAGACAAATGCCAGTGGAACAAGAGATGAGAAGAAGACGCTGGCGATGGATAGGACACATATTGAGGAAACCTGTTGATAGCATTACAGGGCAGTCCTTGTTCTGGAATCCCCAGGGAAAGAGAACGAATGAACGAACTTTATTTTCAAAGGGTTAAGAATTGGGCACGCAGGCCCGTCTGACATTCTGCCCTTCCTCTCTCTCTCTCATCATGTATACTGTATCCTTTCATGCTCACATTTACTTTAAGCATTATTTAGGCATTTATCATTATAAAAGTAATATAACATTAAACATTTGCAATAATCATCATAATTAAAGTATGTTTTAAAAATAAATTGAAAAAAAAATTTTAATGAAAAAACAAACAAACAACAAGACTGATAAAAACCGGATTCCTCATTCAGTAAATTAGACAGTGATTTGAGACATAATCAGATGTTGTGTTATAAGAACTCGTGAAATATTCGAACAGTCTGCTACAGAATGACTAGGGACTCAAGTGTGTTATCCAGTGCATGCGAAAGACTTTACCAGAGGTGAGCAGCTTTGAGTCTCATAGCAGATACTGCTGCAATGAGTGAATTTTTAAGCCTTCACAATACTAGGTCCATCATCATGAGGTGGGGTAACCAGTTACTTTCCTCGCTGTCTTTGCCTTCCCGAACTCAAGAGCAGAATCAGACTAGGTAGATAGTTAGATAGACATATACAAAAGAAATTAATTTTCCATGGGTTGAAAATCAGGCATACAGTTCCCTCTTGCATTCTTCCTTCCTCTTGCTCATCTTTTATTACTGTTACTCAAACATTTTCCAGCGTACTTAAAGTTTTAATTTAAGGGCAATGCAACATTACAAGGTAGTATAACAGAGAGGCAGAGGTAGACCAAAAAACACTTGGAGAAGAGAACTAGATACAGAAGTGAAATTGATGAGGAAAACTTAAAGAACTTGAGCTGATGGCACGTGACAGGAGGACTTGGCATGTGTTTGTTGAAGGCCTATGCTCCTAGGTGAGCTAAAGGGTATTGATTGATTGAAAGAAGGTTGAAGGTTGGACTACCCCATCTTGTAGAAACTTAAAGCCATAAAAGCATCAGCAAGTATAGAACTGATATATAATGATCTTTAAAGCTGTAGGGGTGTATCAGATGGCTAAATCATCTGTAATAGTAACACTGTTAATTAAATATATGACCGTCCCGGAGTTTAGTATGATATGAGCTACAACTCTGGTTTTTAGTAATGGACCATTTCTATTGTATCTTAACTCATTCTGCCCAAACGGGCGTATGGCGACCAGATAGGCCTTTCGTTATACCCAGGGTGTATGGCGTGCCAAAGTGATATATGCTGCATTTGAGCGGAAAATTATAGAATATCTGCTGATAAGCCAGTTTAAAATTATTTCATTACATCCAGCACATGTGTGTGAACGTTTGTGAGCGAGAAAAAAAAATTCATGAAGTTACAATTGTGTGCTTTATATCCGTTGCTTTGGATCTAGCCGCAGGCCGCGTGGTACGCCTGCTTTATAAGATTCCAAAATTGAACAAACAATTAGAAAATAAGTAGCCATAGAGTGTTCATATCATGTAAAGACTTCATTTGGACATCGTATTTTTAACTGGTAGCGAAATAATTATATTGGTGCTTAGTTTTTGCATACTTTTATCAATTAATGACGTCATAAGGTTATTTGTTTACATGTAGTGTAGTCACATACATAACACTCATAAACTACTAACGAATCAACCTCAATATATAATTTCGAAATTAATTTTAGCGATATCGGTAGCGGTAATAACCTATTTTCGATTCCGATAAGGACCTTGAACAAAAGTGATATTTTTAAGTAATAAATTAATTAATTTGCATGGGACAGGAATGTGTAAGTGAGATTCCAGTTCAGCAATATGTGACTTCACAAAAAAATTTATATAAATTACAATTTTCATTTGTTCTTTATCAAACGTCTTGAATTAGTTGTCAACTGGATATACATTTCAATTCCTGGTGTTTTACTACCAAGGGATTAAGTACAGCTAAAATATTTACATGTATGTGCATAATTTTTATTCATTTTTTATTTTGATTTTTTATTGATTCTACACTTCACAAGATATAACAAACAATTGTAACATCACATAAGAACTCAACAGTGTTTCACAACATTTTGCAGCCAATTTCCTAAAGCTTGATGCATAATACATATATCTACTAAATTAATATATGTGTCTACTGCCTGTTTTTAAAACATCACTTGTAGAAAAAAAATGTCTGCATATTGGGTCCTGGGTAAAACAGAAAAATGCCTGGGTTAGAATGAGTTAAACTTTAGATAGAGTAATGAGGATATTGGTATTTAGATACCAAGTTGTATATTACAGATTGAGCACTAAACTATAAATCTTTCAGAAACTTTCTCGATGTCTCAGTTTAGAGTTAGCCTCTTGTGGCAAAGTTTCTGGGTTCTGGGTTCAAAAACTGGTAGTGTCACACTCTAGACTACCCAGCTATAAGTGAGTACCAGACTTTGCTCTTGAGTTAGGGAAGACAGAGGCAGTGAGGAAGGAAACTGATCACCACCACCGCGGCCCCCCCCCCCCCTTCCCAATCAAAATGGATGTAGTATAGTGCAGTCTCTAAGACGTCATTCCCATACAGCATTATCTGCTATAGGGCTATCTTTATCTTTTAAGTCTAAATTTGGAGTAATACGTTTGTTCTCACAGCTTTTACATAAAGTTGTTATGGCAATTCAATGAGTGCACTTGGAAAGACCTTTCCATGAAATTTTATTCTGAAGGAATATCACCATTTTAGACAAAGTGAAACCTGTTTACAAAAGTGTGTTTTTTTTTTTTTTTCAAGTATACTTTCATTCCTCTTAAGAAGTGTTTCTATGAAGTTGTGAGGACTTTAATGGTTTTCTTTTGAAATGGCAGGTTGCCAGATTTATTTGTTAGGCCAACTTAATGTCATATTGCCAGATTGATTTGTTAGGCCAACTTAACTCTTGCAGGCCGGAATTTTTTCATCAGTTTTGCCAGAATTATTTTTGTACCTTAAAGCAGTACCTTTATAAATTCTAAAGTTTCTGAGTTATTACACAACAAAAACACACATATTATACATCACAGTAAAGATAAATGAATGTAGAATTAGAATATGAAGGATTTTTAGTGATATTCTACATATAGTATTCAGTTATGAGTCATAATGAAAATACGGAACAAATTTCACAGAACACAAAAGTGATGTTCCCAACGTCGTTTCGGCTTCTAGGGGTTTTGTGGATGTACGCTACCAGCGTCGTTCCGGCCTTTAAGAGTTAATGTCATATTGCCATATTGACTTGTTAGGCCAACTTAATAGCAGGTTGCCAGATTGATTAGTTTGGCCAACTTAATGTCATATTGCCATATTGATTTGTTAGGCCAACTTAATGTCATATTGCCATATTGATTTGTTAGGCCAACTTAATGTCAGATTGCGAGATTAATTTGTTAGGCCACCTATAAGTAATTTTTTTTTCATAATTAGTTTTCTTCACTGTCTTCTGGATTCTGAAATTTAGAGGTTATGTTCAATTTTGATGGCTGCAATTTATAATCAATTTCTTTCATATTATTATTGTTATTAGCCATATTTTGTTTGTATCTTTAACTTAGGTCGTTTGATGAATTACTGCATCGACTAGAAACAGGACCCGAAGGTGATCTACTTGTGGGCACTTTGTGCTTGTTGGAGGCATCTGCGGCAGGGCTAAATGAAATGGAGCTGAGACAACTTTTGGCTGATGATGCAACAATCAAACCACCTTCCCCGTTTGAAGAGAAAGGTCAGTGTCTCCACACAGTTTAAACGCTGTCATTGATATTATTGTGGTGCTTATAGTATGAGATTGTTCAACAAGTCAAACATCAGAGAGACACTAGAACATCTCTAAGAATGTCAGCTTCACAAGAGAAGCAGATTGACAGCATCTCTTATAAACCCCTGTGAAGGCGAAACTGTAAGACAAATAGCATGCAACAGTTTCACAGGGTAGCATCCTTCACACAGAGTTAACCACTCACCGAATCATTGAACTTCCAAAAGTCTGTCCAAAAATAAACAAATACTTTAATAATTTAAACTGCACACAACTGACAGGCAAAGTGTTCAAACTTTGATTTAGATTCATTACAGTTATGAAATTAGAAATGTAGCAGGCTTCAGAATGAAAACTGAAATGCCATAACTTAGGCCTAGTGGGAAAAAAAATATAGAGTGATTCTACTTACATTTAAAATAAACCAGGTCCTTTTACATTCAGGTCAGCAAATAAGAAATAAAGAGTATTGTAGAAAAGGCATATTCTGAATGGTAGCTGAAACTTGTGTTCTGTATGTTGAAGTTTTGAAGAAAAGAGAAACTACTTAAGGACATTTGAAATTTGGTTTACAAATTTAGTTCCTCAACCCTAATTTAAAATAATTTATTCACAAGCATATTAGCTGAATTTAACTTTTGTAAGAGTTTATTAAAATGAAACCCCAACGAATGACTCCACATGTTTAGTAACTGAATAACTTAGCAAAATGAAATTAGCTGTTTTCATCTGAGCACATGTGGCGCAATGGGTTCAACTCACAGGCTGAGAGGAAGTTAAGTCCACTGTGACAGAGGTGGGGGTAACCTCATGGTTATCACTAGGGACGCCAGCTAACCACAAGGTGAAAAGGGTGCAATTTCATGTCTACGCATGTTGGTTTCTACGGAATTTCATTTAAGACATCCTCGTTGTGTGCCACAGATAACGACCCCTCTCTGGGTCTGAACTAAACTGGCAGAGAATCTTGGAGCCAGTGGAGCCCTAAAGATGTGGTGTGCAGAACTCACTGATGAGGGGTAAATGCTCTGATACCCATCAGTCCACTCCCAAATCATGGGTCCAATGATAACTGAGTCATCAGTGAATGACCCCAAGTCTTAGATGGACCAATGTGTCGAGAGACTGAGTGGCTGCTGGGTAAGCAGTCGCGAACATTGGCTGTCTGGTGGGCAAGCGGGGCGGCACCAGGTAGATGGACTCCGTAAGGACACCCCCTTGCCTCTTCCCTGCTATGGTGGCTTTACCTAGGTGACCGAATATTTCCGCCATTTATTGCAAAAACACCATGAGTATTTTAACTATCCAGAATCATTGCAGGAGCTATGGAGATCGTGCTCTGTCGTCGATACCTGCAGCAGATGAAATGAGGAAATACAAATGCAGAAGGAGAGGTATGGGAGAGAAGAGGAGAGAGAGAAAAAAGAAGGGCAGAAAAGAGAAAGTTCAGAAAGAAAGCAGATCACCTCTCGATGAAATATGAGTTCGTATAGGATACTGGAATTGTTGAAGTGCCAATCAGAGGGCAGCCTTTATACAAACAATCAATTACAATTTCGATATCCTCATGATCCAGGAGACAAATTTAAAAGCCAAAAGTGTTATCAATTGCCCGTGCTACAGATGTTTCTCCAATCCATGTGGGCCTGGTAGACGAGGGCAAGCTATATATGTAAAACATGAGCTCCCTCATACGTGGCTGGATACAAGTTCCCAAACTAGTGAGGATGCGGAATTGCAGGGGATTGCTGTGAATATAGGTGGTCATGAGTGGCGAGTCTACAATTTATATGCTCATATCGACCATCTTACAGAAAAGAGTAGTTGGAATTTTCTGGCAGAATTGTCTGAAGATTCCAACATTGCTGGCGATCTCAAAGCTAGACCCAAGGAGTGGGGGAACATCACAGAAAATAGGCAGGGTATAGCTTTGAGCCAGGCATTACTGAATGTGAACTTACCTTGAATAATGGATGCCCATCTAGACTGGCAACTAAACCTGAGGATACAAATGGTGTCATAGATCTTGGCATTCATCTCTAGTGCTGCCACCACCATGGCATGTTGAGATGTATTAGGTGCACAGGATAGTGATCACCTACCTTGCATCATACTCATTGCAAAGGGTAGGACCACTGTGATGCTACACTGTAATTCTGACTTTCAACCGGCCCGATTCTGTCGTCTGTCTTTGTATTTTCACCATTTTATTCTTCTCATTCGAATATATATCGTGTTTGGTAATTTTCGGTAGGGATTAAATGGGGTCGTTTTATGACGGTAGATTTATTTTACACTCGACCAGTTTTATTTTCTTCTGATCACGCGATTTTCTGTGGTTTACGGAAATCGCTATTTTCGGGCACGCCGGTATGACGCGTCAGAAACGCATGTGGACGTGATGTCATTTTGGACACGCGGTCGCGTGGTTTTCAAATCTGATTGGCGTAGCTCATAGTTATGTTAATTTTTCTGAGCGCTTCCATTGGTCGAGGGAAAGCTTGGGTATGCTCAGGAGAGAACACGCGGGGGTGGCCCCGGTGTGTATAAATAGCCAGTTAAACGGCGGCGAAGTTCTCTATCGTAAGAAATATTGTCAGCCGTCAGACTACGTAATTTATCGTCTCCACTGGGGGAAAAACAGCGATGAATTGGTATGTAGAATTTTATTAATCGTTTTACTTATTAGGGGTTCTTTTAGAATTTCGCCCGTAGTTAATTTCTTCGGGGACATTAATTCTTAAGTTCAAAACGATCGTGCCATCCATTATCATTTTTTGAAGAACGACGTAAATGGAACAGTGTGCTTATTCTTTCTATGATTTTGGCAGTAGATAGGAGTGTGGGAAGTTGTGAGAAACACGTGTGCCCATATTTGTAGAATGTTATGTAAAACCACATTTATTTCTGTGTATTTACTAATGTAATTTTATGGGGAAATCCTTGGGGTGTACGTTAATTTTTCTGAGCCTTAGATGTGAGGAATGCAGTGAGATTTATGTTATCAGTGAATTATACGGCTTGGGGAAATAAATCATTCCTACAGCGAGGTTTACCTTAAATTGGAGTAAGCCAGGAAACCTGTGTTAATGTTAAGAGGAGGCTACGGAATTTAGGACAAAAGAATTCCCTAGTTGTAAAGGTTGGGACACGTGATCGGCCATGCGTAACGGCCATGTAACCTGTCAGACAGTGTCTGGGCTATTGTTTATTTTACCTGGCAGATTTTAGTAGAAGGAGGGGGGATGAAGAGGCCACGTGGGATAGTGGCATTTTATGTATTGTGTGAAGAACGAGAGCAGGGGAGAGAAGGAGTGTGATTTTAGTGCCACGTGGGATAGTATTATGTATTGTTGTGCAGAACGAGAGAAAGGGGAGAAGGAGTGAGATTGAAGTGACACGTGGATAGAATTATTTTATGTATCGTATATGTTAGAGATAAGTGATTTTAGAGAGGGTGTACATTGGAAGCTGTTTCTTTTAATTTCAGCGAGTCCCGGCGAATCAGTGGGGGAGCGTAAATTGGAAATACCAATTTACCCACGGCACAAGGGCATACCTCAGTAGTCAGTGGACTCGAGTTATCGTCAGAAGCAAAGGAGGGTGACCTACGGTCTTTTGCAGTGAGGAGCGGGAACGGGGTTATTTATCATTTTCGCCCGAGCTCATCGCTATTATAGTCTCCAGCATCGACACGAGGTCGGAGACTGGAGTAATTTCATACATCCAGAAATCAAGGCCTTGTTTTCCTCTAACTCCGGAGCGGGTGAAAAGAGGGAAGTTATTCAGCGGCCGAGAAGATTTCGACAGTAAATCAAGCACTGAAGTCAGGAGCAGGGGAGAGGGTTAACATCCCTGGGTCCTGATAGTAACGAGAGAAGGGAGTAGCGGAGATGCCGCATCATCAGTCCTCGAGCGGTAGAGAGACACTGAGACCAAGAAAAAGATAGAGAGAGAGAGAAGGAGGGAGAAAATAGACAGGACCAGTAGGGTTTGTTCAGTATTCATTTGACAGATAGACCCTGAGCCATCAGCTAAAAGCCAAGTCTATTATTTTAGCAATTCTTGTGGTGTAGTTATCGGCGCATATCGCCTAACAAGTAGAAAGCTGTGTAGCCATTCGTTGAGGAAAAATCACCAGGACTGAGACAGTAGAAATTTATTAGTGTTAGAGAGTGGTGGCTAGAGTTGACAGCCCCACCATATTAGAGTTGTTTTAATCACTAACCATTTTATTGTTCCTCAGCAGGGTGACAGGAAGAGTGAATGCGAGTGGGGTTTTTTTTTTTTGTCTCTCTATCTAATTGAATGTGTACTTTGGTTTTTTTCCAGGCCGTGCATCAGCGCACGCTATTTATGTGATTGCTTGATGATGACATTTTAATGCTTTATTGTTGTAAATAAATATATATACATATATTTACTGGATCAGATTCTACTCTTTACTATACTTACTTTACGTCGTCTGTATAGTGGTGTCTGTGGTCGTATTTATACACCTTATCTCCTTGTATTTCAAGGCAGTCAGAGGCGGGGAGACTATAGCCATTCTGAAGTCACGAAGCGGCAAGGGGAGGGTCAAATCCTGGGTCTATCTCTTGAGCCAATAGTCTCACCTGTCCACAGGCATGTCATTTTCCATCTAAATTCTATCTTCTCAGACTTTCTCATACTAGGGTCTTGCTTTTCATTCAGGCAAACTCTATAAACTTAAAACCACTTCGTGACAACCACTAGACACAGGAAACCTAAACAGACCTTCAAGTATCCTACAGGCCCACTCAACTGTAACAACCCTTTACACACATTGCGTCAGAATGCCAAACAAAAGACAGCGAGAACACCTTTCACCCAATCTCCACGGTGGAATGAGACAGTGGAGGAAGCATGGATAGAAAAGGAAAGAGCAAGAAAGTAATGGCGTAAAGCATGAAACGGAAGAATAATGAATATAGGGAGAAGTTGAAGAGATGGAGTAAAAGCAAGAACCGTCAATAGATTCAAAAGCTTGGCAAGGGAGGTCAAGGATAAAGTATGGGAGGACTTTGTGACACAGGTGGGCACAGAAAATACCCTGTAGAAATTCTGGTCCTTTCATCGAAGAATGAATAGGAAAAGTGCGAGCCAACCCATCCCTAATATCAAAAGCTCCATGGGACTAAGCCTGAAGATGGATGAAAAGAAGGGAAGAGCATTATTCAATCGATATGTGGAGCAAACGGATAAAGGTGACAAAAGTGCTCGCCTGAAAATAAAGGACTGTGTTCTGGAAAATGCCCAAAGGGGCCAGTTATACTTCATTTCTGAAGAGGACGTGGTGTACACATTGAAAACCAGCAGAAACACTGCTCCGGGTCCTGATGGTGTACAATACCATCACATTAAACAGCCTGATGACACAGCCATTATAAATATGGTGAGCAATTTCAATACCATCATACAGAATGCTGAGGTACCGGAAGACTGGCTACACAGTTACCTTCGGCCACTTCCTAAACCTGGCAAAGACCCCACACTGCTCAGCAGCTATTGAATTATCACCCTACAGAATGTCTATGGTAATTTACTTGAAAAGATAGTTGTAAGACAAGTAATGAGCCACCTTGAAAATGCACACATCCTTCCTGATACCCTGGGTATCTATAGGTCTATGAAAACAACATGGGGTAACGCTCGAACGTTTGCATACGATGTGTATGAGGGATTCCAGGGTAAAAGAGAAACGGTGGCTGTCGCAATAGACCTAGAGGATGCTTATAACAGTGTGGACTTTGCAACCCTAATAGACTGTATAATGGCATGTGGTGTAAACCCTTGGATAACAAGGTGGATAAGCAGCTGCTTTAATGGAGAGATCAGTTGCATTTTGCTTGGGAACATGGACATCAGAACCAATGCGCATTTGCTCAGGACTACCCCAGGGTTCTCCACTATCACCAGTTGCTGTTTAACATCTTCACAGCAAAAATAGCAACCTTTCAACCAACAGGTCTGGGACGAACATTAACTTTCACAGATGACATACTGTACAGAACTGGCTCAGACAGACAAGAAATGGTCCAAGGCATACAAGAGACACTACAGGCGGTTTCTAAATGGTGTGAGGAAAGCGGATCAAAGGTCAATCCCAACAAGGCCTGTGTGATGTGGTGCTGTTTGAACAACTCCATAGTGAAAGCAGACCTTCCAGACATCACTTTCAGTGGGCAGAACATTGAAAGGCAAGACAAGCTGAAGTATCTGGGAGTAAAGTTTAATCGTGGGCTATCATTCAAGTATCATGTCGAACTGATCATACAGAAGTGCAAGCGAGGACTGGCAGCCTTAAAAACAATGGCCGCAGCGCACTTGGAACAGAGACTACTGTTATTCCTGTATCATCAGCTCGTGATATCAGTAATCGAGTATGGGCTACTGACTACTCACGCTGTCAGTGTCACAATGTGAATGACTGGAACGAATTCAAAATGAAGGGATGCAACTAGTTTTGGGCTGTGCGCATGATACCCCCATTGTAACAGTGAGATACATGCTCGGATTGCTGTAGATTAGATCCAGATATGCAATGGCTCAGGCAAAAGCCTATATGCGGGTAACCATTAACAAAAGACACTCCTACATGAGAATGTAGCTGACATCAAAGGAGCAAGAATAAAGAGGGAGAAGTCATGAATGGCACAGGCAGAGGCTACAATTGGTCAGGTGACGAGGGTTGAAAATATATCCAAAGGGGTAGAGTGGAGTAAGTCAGGGGAGAACTGGATAAACTACCAGCAGCTCATCATTAGCCTTGGCAGAGAGTGCAGATCTTGGGACAATGAAAAAGCAGAGCTGGAGATTAATCAGCCGATAAATCATCATGCTGGGGATGATTACGCAATTGTGTACACTGAGAGGTCTGTAGTGCGTGGTGAGAAATCAGGATGGGACTTCTCTGCGAGAATAAAGGGCAGGGTCATTGCTGAACAGAGTGGAACCTACATGACAACAACTTCTAGCATGAGAATGGAGGTAGAGGCAGTTACTGCAGCACTGAGGTGGCTGTCTGAAACTCCTTCAACCAGGGCAGTTATATTGTCAGACTCTCAAGCCATGCTTCGGAAAGTTCAGAACTGATGGCTGTGGCAGGAATGGAAAGAATCCTCAAGTCTTGAAGAACTGGTGTGGATCTACTGTCCTGGTCATGCAGGAGTACGTGGCAATGAGATAGCTGACAGACTGGCCTTGAGAGCACCCATAGTGGGGACACTGGACACAGATAAGGGAGAGATACTTAGGGCAGTTAATGATTGCTTGCTAGATAATAACACTACAATGGATGAATCAACAAGGCTGAGACTGTTGGAGTTTGGCATCAAACCTGGGACTAGCAGAGATGGATGTGAGAGAGGATGTATCCGTCGTAGGTACAACCAGCGTGCTGCAGGTACAATTAGCGTTCAGACTCTTCGACATTTGCTGTAGGAGACTGAGCACCTATGGGTTTGCCCGGGGTGCAGTGAGGTCGATTCTGACCAACAATAACTATAACATCTGAGGGCTAACCACTCAACAGCCAGGGCAGTTCTTACAGGCTATAAGTGATTTAGGGACCCTGACACCATCACCAGAACTGCTATGCTATGGACCCTCAGAGGGGCAGCGAAAGAGAGGCAGACCAAAGACAATCTGGTGGAGAACATGTGGAGGCTGAGATGCAAAGTATGAACCAGAGTTGGGGCAAGGCAAGAAGGATGGCCACCGACCGAGCAAAATGGAGACAGTTTGTTGCTGCCCTACAAGACACCACTAGGCGTGATGACCACTGACTGCTTTGTCAGTCAGGGGTTAAGGATACAAGAAGAAGTGATTTAATGAAATCGGCTTGAAAAAAGCTCTATATTGATTTCTTTGCTTTAGAAAGTTACATTTTATTTAGTAAGGCTAAATGGTAATAACTTGAGAGAAATTTTATGTGGTTTATTCTTTTCCCATTTGTTCTGCAGAGGAAACAGAGGGTAGAGAAAAGGATAAGAACAAAGAGAAAGGAATGTTGAGTGAGGACAGATGGTGTCTGGTTTACCAAACACTTCAGCCATTCCTTCGACCATATGGAGATAGTAGAGAAGGGAGGTTAGATTTTTACCACAGGGCTCTCAGTAAAGCTGTGAGAAAAAGGTAAGCCATAATCTGGAAGCATGATACATACATTCTTCCTGGCATTGTTTTGAATGATAGTAGTGCATTTCTAAATTTCATGTAGGTTTGTGTTTGTTAGTTTGATTAAACAATTCTTTTTAGCACTATTCTATATTCAGTCATGTTTATTGTTGTTTGAATCTGGTGTTTCTAATTTATTATGGTGTTTACTTTTTTTTTCTGCACTACCACTTTATATCGCTTCTGTCTCCTTTCATATTTCTTTCACCTTACGCCATACTTTCAGACTGGATCTTTCCTTTTATCATTGCGTACCAAAGTCTGTTATGTTTGACAATTTTGGACCAGTGCTCATTTAGACTATGGGCTGACTGAACTGAGTGAAAAAGCTGGTATTAATGTCACTAGATCTAAAATCCGATCCTGTGTCAATCTGATAATGTTACTAGATCTTAAATCCGATCCTGTGTCATTCTGCTAATGTCACTAGATTTAAAATCCGATTTTGTGTCATTCTGCTAATGTCACTAGATTTAAAATCCTATCGTTTGTCATTCTACTAATGTCTTACTTACTTACTTAGTCGTTCCCCTTCTACCGTGAGGTGTAGAGGTTTGGAAGAGAGAGCGCCAGACCATTCTGTCAGCTGTCTTCTTCCTGGCCTGGTTCCATTCTAGTCCTCGGTCCTTCAAAGATTGTCTGATGTTGTCCTCCCAGCGGACTCTGGGTCGTCCTGGAGGTCTGGATCCCTGGCTCTTTGTTTCCCATGCTTGTCGTGGTAGCCGATCTTCTCCCATTCTGCAGACATGGCCAAACCATCTTAGTTGGGACTGTTCTATTTGGGTCTGCAGCGGATGGGATTTTAGGCCTTGACGGATCGTCTGGTTGCGGACCATGTCTCTTCTTGTTACTTCAACCACTTTCCTCAGATACCTCATTTCTGAGGTTTGGATCTGGCTTTTGTGGGTTGTAGTCATTGCCCACGACTCGCATCCATATGTCAAGACTGGGACATAGGTGGAGCGGTATACAGCCATCTTCGTTTTCTTACCAACCTCTTTCTTGCTGAGGAATCCACGATTTATGGCCTGAAAAAGTCTCCCAGCCGCTGCTTTTCGAGTGGCCAACTCTTCTTTGATGCCTCCCTTTCGGTCTATAATAGCTCCGAGATATTTAAAGTGGTCGACCTGCTCCAGGACCTGTTCTCCCAACTTAATCTGATGTTTTCTTTCCTCTCGTGATATCACCATGGATTTTGTTTTAGAGCTGCTTATGACCATCCCTCTCTTCTCCAGCTCTTCCTTCCAGACTTGCAGGTTGGATTGGAGATGTGCCTCTGATTTTCGTAGTCCGTAGTCCGTTCCAGTTCGTCGCCTTTAGAATCAGTCCGGTTTTCTCTCTTGTATTGCTCGTAATCATAGTTTAAGACAAACAGGTGATTGGCCTGTTGTGCCTTTGCATGGTGGAGGGGCTGCCTCCTTACGGCCTCCATGCAAGCCGCCCTCCTCCTTTTTCATCCGGGCTTGGGACCGGCATTGGACTAATGTCACTAGATCTAAAATCCTATCGTTTGTCATTCTACTAATGTCACTAGATCTAAAATCCTATCCTGTGTCATTCTAACTATGTGGTCATCATTCTGTTAGGTATCTATTTGCACAACAGAAAAATATGAGCAGTGTTAGAAGTGGGTCCACCTATTTAGAATTAATCCTACTGTCAGTCACATCATCATCATCATGTCCCCCTGTTTGCTGGTTATGAAGTATGGAGCCACCACTGCATCTGGTCCTTTAGCATGAAGCCTGCACCAAAGCAAGTCATGTGACTTTGCAGGGATGGTTTCTGTAGCAGTCTGTTTTACGTGATGAGGTTGCCAGCCCCATGCTCAACCTCATATTATTTGCCTCTTAGGAGGATGCCTCAGGGAGCAGTAGTCATATTCTCTCTATTATACATAGAGATCCCAGGGAATTATGGGGCGATCACATAGAACAGCAGTAATCCCTGATTTAGGCTAGAGGGTTTTATGATGGATTTGTCTTTATGTGAACAATCCAGGGATCCAGAGTCCGCTGGGAGGACACAATTAGACAATCTTTGAAGGACCGAGGACTAGAATGGAACCAGGCCAGGAGGAAGACAGCCGATAGGATAGTCTGGCACTCTCTCTTTCAAACCTCTACACCTCATGGTAGAAGGGGAACAACTAAGTAAGTAAGTAATTGAACAGTCCTCGGTCGCCAGTACTAGTGCCAGTCACGTAACAGCAGTTCTGGAACTTGTGCTGATACTTAACTACTTGAGTGAGGTAGAAACAGTACCTCTTGTTTTCTTCCATTGGCCATATTGATAATAAAAGCTTAAGTGGTGATTGAGTAGACATACCAGCTTTTGACATCCCTTATCATGCACTGGCAACACACAATGATACAGGATGAGAGGAGAACTATGGAACACATAGAGAACAGACACTGTGACAGATTGGAGGATACACCTAAAGCAAGTGAGTTGGAGAGTAGCCAGAGGGATAAATAGATATATATGGCCACTAACTTATGCACTCTTGGAAGTCAGGGGCATTCATTGATTTATCATGAGTCTTTGTCGTTCAAATTGTAAGTACAAGGTAACATTGCTTTCCTTTGGCATCTGTTTTGCTTTTAGTTCATTTGACCTCTGACCTGTGTAGTTCCCGTGGGGGGTCTCTGAAGAGACAAAGAATAGGACTATTGCACATTCAGGCGTGTCGTACAAGGTCACTAATATGAGGTTATGGCACCTGTGTCATGTAAAACACAATGAAACACCGACTGCAAGATCATGCGTAAGCTTGGTGCAGACTTTCAGCAGAGGACTAATGGAAGTGGCAGTTCTATGCTCCTTAACTCTTAGTATACGTGCACTAAAACCACATTTTTACACACTAGTTTCCACGATTATATTTATATGTTGGGGTGTCTTCAAAACTTTTATCATATTTTTCTTATTTTATACACTAGAGCAATGTGTTATATATCAAAAGGTGCAGAATTGAAAGGGTTATTATATTAAAAACCAATTATTGTTTCTAAATGTAAAAAAATATACAATGTAAACAATTTTCTTTTTTTAAATTTGAAAAAAAAATTTGATCTTACCTTCATATATACGACTTTGCACAGGTCTGGAACACCTAAAATTATTTTCCTTTTATGTTGTATCCAATTATACTTGTACAGACCACAGACAAGTTTCATTTGTTTTTGATAATAAATAAAAATTGTGTGTCCTTTTGAAATGTTCAGATCACGTATTGAAAAATTGCGACAAAAATAAACTATGTACACAACTTTATACACAATTGATATTTTTTTACATTTACCAAAACCTATTTCCTTTCATGATAAATAGCAAAACAGTTATTTGGATGTAGATGGAGATTATTTGTGCATCCTTCACGATAAAAGGATGTCCTAACCCTTACTTGAGGGGTCCTGCAAACGACACAGTTGTGATGGAATTTTTATTTTTATTTACAATATGATTTGTTCCTCCTAGTCTGTTAACTGGATTGTTCACTTGATTGCCATGTCCAATCCTGGGAGGAATTTGCTGGAAATCAACTGCAGCAACAAGAGAGAGCTCATTGACAAGTTGCCGTTTAAATTGAAGAAGGCTCTGTTTTTTTTACATTTGTTGTTCTTAACAGTGCAAATAATTTATATGCATTGAGCTGAGCTTTACCAAAAATCCAGAAGAAAATTTGTTTCCACCACTTTCTTGTTCTTCTGCTGAATGTGCCATATGTTACAATGCATTGGTCCACTCTGTCACATGCATTCATCATCATCATAACCCTCCACTCCCAAAGGAGCATAGGCCTTCAACAAACACATGCCAAGTCCTCCTGTCATGTGCCATCATCTCAAATTCTTTCCACGTTCTCCTCATCATTTTCACCTGTTTCCAGCTCTCTTCTCCATGTGCTTCTTGGTCTACCCCTGCCTCTCTTGCCCTGGGGGTTCCAGAACAAGGACTGCCTTATAATGGTATCAACAGGTTTCCTCAGTGTGTGTCCTCTCCATCGCCATCGTCTTCTTCACATCCATTCATGCGTTGATTGTAATCATCAATCATCAGATGTTAATTTTTTGTTTCATTAAAGTGATTGGTGAAGTCTTTGCTTTCCACCGTTGCCCAGCTTGACATAAGAATGCATGGTTTTTTTTGCTTTTTTGTCCCTAAACATTACACATGTACATTTTTTTTTTGGTTTCATTAAAGTGATTGGTGAAGTCTTTGCTTTCCACCATTGCACAGCTTGACATAAGAATGCATGGTTTTTTTTTGCTTTTTTGTCCCTAAACATTACACGTATACATTTTTTTCTTGTTCCATATACTTTTTTATTTTCATATGCATTAGCTGTGTAGTTTTCAGCTCTTTTGGGAAGTTCTTTTGATTAACGTTGACAGTCCCAGTGAAATAATGATTGCTGTTATTCAGGTATTGTAATATCGATAAGCATAGATGTGATGACCTTTTCCACATGATTGTAGCAAAGTGTCAAATACTTTGATGGCTTGTTGGCTATTTACATCAACTTCTGGACTCTAGAAGTATTGGCCCCAAAGTATAACAACAGATTTACTACATATACCCAGTGCTACTGTCGCAAAGACTGAATGTCTTCACATGATTTTTTTTGGGTTTTGAGGCATTGAACATTTTGTGAGCCCATCTGCCTTTCCACCCAATTACCATTTCATCCAAAGACAGCTCCTTGTAAGGGTAAAATGCTTCCTTGAATCGTGATAAAATTTTCTGCAGAAATTGTTCAATCTGTGCTTTTTCATGTGCGTCTACATCACACACATGGAACATGGTGTGATATAACATCTGAAACCTATCCCATGTAGACATCTGTCTGTACCAGGGAGTTTGCATTAAGCCTTGATTAGACCAATAATCATTAATGGCTGGTGTTTTTTTTCTCCAATCCCCATTGCTATAATCACAGCAAAAAACTTGCACAGTTCTGGAGATGTAACTGGATACCAGTTATGATAGACAGATCTTTTTGTCGCTGTTTCTGATTTTGACTGACAGAGTCGCTCTGCATATTCATTTATAGAAACAGTAAGCTCTTCTATAATCTCATTAGTTAAAAGAGCTTTGAGACAATAAAATGCAGAAGAATCATCAGGTATAATATTTGGATTCACACCTATAACCCTAGCTTGAGGTGGTACAAAGCAGAAAGCATTCTGTGTTGAATCAGCATCAACTCCATTCCAGCTAATCTCCCCATTCACTGCATTAGTATTATCTTCAGTACTTGTGGGTTCAGCTTCTCTATGTGGTGATCTAGATTTATACTCTCTTAGTCTTTTCTTCATGGGAGCTTTACCTTTTCCTTTTTGTCTTTTCATTGGCCTGGCATTTCTAGTAATAGTACTACTGCTAGAACCAGCTAGGGGAAACGCCCCCTCCTCATCGGATTCTGTGTTTTGATTATCGATATCTTCGATGGGCAAAATGTAGTCTGAATCTGAACTGTCATCATCGCTTGAAAACCGATCATCCTCATCTTCATTTTTCAATCCAGGAAGAGATAAGTTGTGCTGCTTATACAGCCGATAATCTTTGCTTACAATCGTTTGAAGACGAAGCCATTTTGATTAGAAGAAATTTGTTTATGGTCAACAGCTGAACAACAAAGGTACTAAAATTGAACGTTATCATGACAAAAACCACACCACACTGTAAATGTAAACAAATTGAATACAGGAAGTGACTTTATAAATATTGGATTGGATGAAACATCAACAATTTTTCATTAAACTTTGCCGGTAGAGATTTACAGAGGAGCGCTAGTTAACTGGCGAGCCGTAAAATTGGTACTAAACGTGCGTCACTTGAACTGGCCAGCAGTATTGTAAGAGTTAAGGAGCATGAGGAAAAATGATGATGGTGATGATGACAGGTAAACACCTTATTGAAAATGATGATGATAGGTAAACACCTTATTGAAAATAATGATGATGATAGGAAACACGTTATTGAAAATGCACATTCATCATTTCAGATATTTAACTGTGATCTCAGATGATGAAACATCTTCAGGGAAACCAGAGAAATCCAGCAACTACTTCTTCTGGCACACAAAACTAGCCGAGTTTTTCCGCTACCACAGTGACATAGCCAAAATGGTGGAGGAATACCCTTATCACCTAGCGTGCCTGGATGATAAGTTTCACCTCACACAGTGTCTGTGTGACTGGAGGATATTTGACCGATTGTACCATGAAGAATATAGCTCACAGTTGATGGCTTACTGGAGAAAGGTTGGTGATTTCTGTAGGTCCCTGCAGTGATAGCTCTTTTTAAAGTCCTGACATTCTTTATGCCTATTTTTAGGCTTCTCCTACCAGTTTTTAAGTGGTCTTTGCAGAATGCTTCCTTTCAGTGGAATTTGGAAAGCACTCACCATTATGGACTTCCTTAAGTAGATCCATTGTGTTAGTCAGGATATGTACGTGATAAGTCCCGTTTCTTCCACAGTGGTCAGATGTTATATTTTTCTATGCCCTGATATGCCTGTATAGACAAAGTTGGAGGAACAGACAGTGATATCAAAATAAGAATACAAAAAGCAAGAGGAGCTTTCATTGCATTGAGAAATATATGGAGATCAAGAAAAATCGGATCCAACACGAAAATAAGAATCTTAACTCAAATGTGAAGTCAGTACTATTATATGGCTCTAAAACATGGAGAACAACAAAGACAACAACCAAAAAGCTACAGACTTTCATAAATGGGTGCTTGCATAGAATAGAAGGATTAAAATGGTATGAGAAGGTTACCAACATGGAACTGATGACAAGAACCAGACAAGTGCCAGTGGAACAAGAGATGAGAAGAAGATGATGGCGATGGATAAGACACACACTGAGGAAACCTGTTGATAGCATTACATGGCAGTCCTTGTAGGTAGGAATAAATGAGATCAAAGTTAGCTAAAAATAGCTTAATCATATAAAAAGACTAGCACCTTGCTGAAAACCATAATGGGAGAAAGGGTTGAAGGCAAGAGGAAGCCAGCGCTATAAAAAACCATAATGGAAGGAAGAGTTGAAGGCAAGAGGAAGACAGCGCTATAAAAAACCATAATGGAAGGAAGAGCTGAAGGCAAGAGGAAGACAGTACTATAAAAAAGCATAATGGAAGGAAGAGTTGAAGGCAAGAGGAAGACAGCACTATTAAAAAACCATAATGGAAGGAAGAGTTGAAGGCAAGAGGAAGACAGCACTATTAAAAAACCATAATGGAAGGAAGAGTTGAAGGCAAGAGGAAGACAGCGCTATAAAAAAAACCATAATGGAAGGTAGAGTTGAAGGCAAGAGGAAGCCAGCGCTATAAAAAACCATAATGGAAGGAAGAGTTGAAGGCAGACGGAAGCTATAAAGCTGGAAGATAACATCAAGAGATGGATAGGAAAGAGTCTTTCAGAGGTACCATCAAGACAAGAGACAAGACGTTGGGGATCCATTGCGTTAAGAATGCCATTGACAGCGAGAAAGGGTAATGAGGTTGTCCTGATGTGTGCCAAGGAAGTTTATTACTTCACATTAGAAGGTAGTAATAGACTTTCTTTGGGCATGTTATGAGAGGAAGAAGAAAGTTGGAATATACTGTGACAAAGGGAAAGATTTAAGGAAAAGAGATGGAGGGTTACAAAGAGAAGATGCTGGATAGTCTAATGTCATGGCATGGAAAGAAGTCAACAACAGAACAGATGCCAACAGCAATGGGGACAGGAGTTTGTGGAGAGACATGATCATGTACACCACCAGACATGGTACCCAAAGTTCTTGCTTCATTCATCTCTTTTCTTGAACATTTCACTATTTGTTCTTCCTAATTCTTGCATGTCACAGTTTAGTTCTGTGTGTTTATATTTTTCATGTAATCCTTTTTGCCAAATACTGTTTTAAAAAAATTTATGTTTCCATTATTTCTCTATTTTGATACAGTAAAACCAGTTCAGTATTAACTCTTTCAGGACGTAGGGGTTTTCCCATGTTTTACGCAAGGAATTTTTTGCGACTCAGATTTTTCATATAGTGTTACCATGTAAGTGTCAGTTATTTCAAAGTTTTTAACAAATATAGTCATGTTATATATATTTAAAAAGGAAAATGAATGAGGATTCTGAATATGTTCAGTTTATAAATTTAAAAAAAATTTTATGAGTATAAAATAGTTGGAGACTGTGAAGAAAAATGTTTTAAAAAAAAAAAAAAAAAAATATCAGAATTACCCACTCAAGATAGCAAATCAATCACTTATGTTATCCAAGATACAAATATTTGTAAACTACATTCATTTTGGAAATAAAATACATATGGGTTCAGGTTTATACTCTAACTACTTTTCAATTGGCTTCAAGAAAAGGAAAGACACTCTTTTGTCACAAATTTTCTGCGGCACAGGCTTTTCATATAGTGTTACCATGTAAGTGTAAATTATTTCAAAGTTTTTAACAAATATAGTCATGTTATATACAGTAGAACTCCATTTATCCGAACCCCATGGGACCCAGCATCGTTCGGATAATCAAATGTTCGGATAATTGGATTACATAATGTATCGAGTACATGTACACATATTTCTAAAAATAATTAACCATTACAAGGAAAATACACTATAAAACATATTTACTTGTACTGTAATAATAATACCCACACTGTATTAGATCACTGTATCACCAAAATCTTTCATTATACTGCAGTGCATGTACTACTTGTATTAATTATTTTTTTTAAGAAAGAGAAATGTTTTCAAAATAACATTACAAACGATTCAAAACCAGGCGCAACTTACGTATACATGTACTAGCACAGATGTAGCCCACTATTTAAAATAATGAGGAATCCTCTTTTGCACCAAACTGGATAGTCTCCTTTTGGCTGCTAAGTCCCGCATTCTCTTCAACAGCAGAAGCTGTGTAGGACAGCTGTCATCTTCTTGCTCGTACCAAGCCATCGCTGTTTCTAGTGCTATAAAGGCCTCTTCAGGACTTGGTCGACGTTTTGGGTTTTCTTCATAATCTACAAGTACATCATGTACTTCTGAGGAGTCTTCATCATCGGTCACTACATGTATTTGGTTTTCTTCTTGCACAAAAGACAAAATTTCTTCGTCATTCAAAAACTGAAAACCAGAATCATTATCATCTTCTAGCCACATGTGTGCATCATCTTTGTCACAGTCCGAAAATCCGGGCATTGCTTGAAACAGTTCCACAACTTCATGTATACAATCATCATTTGTGTCCACTGCAGTAGTTTCATTTCCTCCTTTTTTCCCAAGCAATCTATTCCAAGCCTTGTTGAGATTATCTTGTGACAGGGTGGTCCAAGCATCAGCTAACATATAGCAGCAGTCTTTGAGATTAAGCTTTTTGGAAAACGCCACCACACTTTCTTCATCTTCAGCCAACAATAAACGACGCAGGCCTTCCTTCTTGTACATCTTTTTAACCTTTAGCACGCTGCATAAAAATTCAGAAAACGCCCTGCAGCTGCATTCTTTTTCACAACCCCCCATTTTTATAGTGGGTGACTTGTAAATTCTATAGTTTTTTTGTTTTTTGGTCAATTGCTCTAATTTTTAGACTGTATAGAAATGAATGAATGATGAATCTGATGATATAAAATTTGTTTGTGTACATGTTAGATGTGATAGGAAGAAAGGAAAGGAAAGATGAAAACAACGAAAAAAAAATTAAAAAAAAAAAAAAAATTTTTTTTTAATTTTAAAATTTAAAAAAAATGACCAACAAACGAAGAGTCCATATCCCTTGCATCTCAATGAAAGTCATTTGACCAATAGACTAATACAAATCAAATGACGATCTTTTCATTACACCCATCATCAGTAGCAAAGCAACAAACTCCCTAGCCAGCAGTGACATTCGGCCGTAAATTAAACCTTTCCGATATTCCTAATCCTAACCCCGAAAATTATACATACTAGAAATGCCAATTTACTTTCGTTTCCATCTCAGCCATCAAACATATTCTGAGAACCGATATCAGCGCTTATAAAGACAAAAATCTTATCCCCACCGCATGGCGTCAGAATCCAATAAAATTAGAGCGAAAATGGCCGCGTGTTGATGCCGATTCATTTCGATTTAAAAAATTTACAAAAAATAAACGCGGATACACCCATCACTTTTTTAAGATCGGAAACGGAAGCTAACTCTCTTACAAATAACATTACAACTTAACATCCGGGGCTGAAATCACGTGTACACAAGTCCTAATGCTAAAAAAACGAAGATATCCGCAGTCGCAATAATGCGCCTCCAGCTGGCAGAGCATAGCGTACTTCTGTCGCAATAATGCGACTGCAGCGTGCTAAGGGTTTAAGCTTTGCTATAACACTGTGACGCTACACTGTAATTCTGACTTTTAACAGGCCCGATTCTGTGGTTCTATTTTGAATTTTCACCAGTTTTATTTTCTTCTGATCACGCGATTTTCCGTTGTTTACGGAAATCGCTATTTTCGGGCCCGCTTTTCCACCATTTTATTTCTTCTCATTTGAATATATATCGTGGTTGGTATTTTTTTTTGAGTAGATAAATTTAAATGGGTTCGTTTTAGGTCGGTAGGTTTATTTTTCACTCGGCCAGTTTTACTTTCTTATGATTTTTCGCGATTCCCGTAGATTTCGTTGTTTACGAAAAACATCGCCATTTCCGGCACGCGATATGACGAGGCCGGAAGCACGCGGCCGGAAGCACGCGGGGTTTGCGTGGGTTGATAGTATTAATTTTTCTAGCGCTCCCATTGGTCCGGGATTTGCGTAGGAAGGGAAATCCGCGTGGGCGGTTGCTCTTGTATATATTGAGACCGAAAACGGGGATTCGGTCTCTAGGAAAAAATAAGTGCCAGCCGTCAGACTACGTAATTTATCGTTCTCCACTGTGGGAAAAACCAGCAATGAATTGGTATGTAAGATTTTATCGTATTATCGTTTTATTCATTAGAGGGTTCTTTGAGAAATTCGCCCTTAGGTAAAGATTAACTTTTCAGTTTTAAAATAAACGATAGCGCCATTAATTACTATTTTCGAAGAACGACGTAATGCAACAGTGTGCTTATTCTTTCTATGATTTTGGCAATAGATAGGAGTGTGTGAAGTTGTGAGAAACACGTGTGCCATATTTGTAGGATGTTATGTAAAACCACCATTTATTCCTGTATATTTTCTAATGTAAATTTATGGGGAAATCCCTGGTGTGTTCGTTAATTTTTCTGAGCCTTAAAAATGTGAGAAATATTGTCAGAGGGTTCAGATTTACGTTGTAAATTAATTATACTGCTTAGGGGAGGAAACTATTCCTATAGCGAGATTTAATTTAATAAGAGTAAGCCGGGGAAACTCCTGTGTTAATGGGTAAAAGGATTTCCCTATTTTTGTCAAGTTTGAACACGTGATCGGCCATGCGTAACGGCCATGTAACATGTCAGACGGGTCTGGGCTATTGTTTGTTTTACCTGGCAGATTTTAGTAGAAGGAGGGGGGATGAAGAGGCCACGTGGGATAGTGGTATTTTATGTATTGTGAGAAGAACGAGAGAAGGAGTGTGATTTTAGTGCCACGTGGGATAGTATTATGTATTGTTGTGAAGAACGAGAGAAAGGGTAGAAGAAGTGAGAATGAAGAGACACGTGTATAGAATTATTGTGTATCGTATATGTTAGAGATAAGCGATTTTAGAGTGGGTGTACATGAGTCGCTGTTTCTTTTAATTTCAGCGAGTCACGGCGGAAACAGTGGGGAGCATAATTTTGTCAAATAAAATTATCCACGGCAAAAGACATATCTCAGGGTCAGAGTACTCGAGTATCGTCAGGAGCAAAAGAAAATTACCCTATGGTCTCTGGCAGTGAAGTCCCTATGCTTCAGCTGGACCGAGGTTTATTTATCATACAGCCGAGAGCATCGCTATTATAGTCTCTAGCAACGGCAGGTGGCCGGGAGACTAGTTTCATTTTGTACAGCCTGAAATCAAGGCTGTGTTTTTTCCTCTAACTCCGGAGCGGGTTAAAAGAGGGAAGCTATTCAGCAGCAGAGAAGTTTTGTCTACAGTTAATCAAGTCCCTCATGCTTGATATCCGAACATCGTCATCACCAAAATCAGGAACAGGTGACAGGGTTACCATACCTAGGTCCTGATAGAAATCAAGAGAAGAGCGTAACGGAGACGCCGCATCATCAGCCCTCGAGTGTTAGAGAGACACTGAGATCAAGAGAGAAAGATAGAGAAGGAGGGAGAAAATAGACAGGACCAGTAGGGTCTGTTCAGTATCCATTGGACGGATAGACACTGAGTCTGCGTTCGAAAAACCAAGTCTATTATTTTTAGCATTTCTTGTGGTGTAGTTATCGGCGCCTATCGCCTGACTAGTAAAAAGCTGTGTAGCCGTTCGTTGAGGAAGAGTCACCAGGACTAAGACAGAAATTTATTAGTGTTAGAGAGTGGAGGCTAAAAGTTGACAGCCCCACCAAAGTAGATTTGGTTTAAATCACTAACCATTTTTATTGTTCCTCAGCAGGGTGGCAGGAAGAGTGAATGTGATTTGGGGTTTTTTTTGTTGAGTGTCTCTCAATTTAATTGTTACCTTGGTTTTTCCAGGCCGTGCAACAGTGCACGCTATTGACTGACTTGATGACGTATGATGCCATTTTATGTTTTTCTTGTATGTAAATAAATATATACATATATTATTTACTGGATCAGCTTCTATTCTTTACTATACTTACTCTATGTTGTCTGTATAGTGGTGTTTGTGGTCGTAATTATACACCTTATCTCCTTGTGTTTCAAGGCAGTCAGAGGTGGGGAGACTATAGCCATTTTTTTTAGTCACGAAGCGGCAGGGGGAGATTCAAATCCTGGGTCTATCTCTTGAGCCAATAGTCTCACCTGTCCACAGGCATGTTATTTTCCATCTAAATTCTATCTTCTCAGACTTTCTCATACTAGGGTCTTGCTTTCATTCAGGCACACTCTATAAACTTAAAACCACTTCGTGACAAGTGGGCGGCAATCGTCCGGTGGATCATTCTGTTGAGATCAATTCTGTGATCTACATTCATAGATTGTCTCTAGGAAGTTTCTGAGAATAGAATTTCTTTAAATATCCCATAGACTTGAGCTACTAGAACTGATCCAGTATAAGTTTTTCCACAGGTTGCAGTCTAGTAGATTTTTGTGGTATTTTTGATTTATATGACTAAGAGGTAATTGATGGCATACCGACATATTTTTCTTTAACAGGAAGGTAATTTAGTTTTTGGTAGCTTCTTAACTAAATTTTTTTTCTCAGGTTATTGTTCAGACTTGACGCTAGTCTGAGTTTGGGTTTTGGAACAGCGGTTAAAGAGGGAGTATTATATATTACGTAACAGGTAGTTCCTTCCTTTTGTTCTCCTTTCTGTCATTTTCTGTCAGTTGTGAACTTACAGCAGTTTACAGGTAAGATGGCGGATATGGCCAAGTTACGAGCTGCCTGGCGTGAATCTGCTCAGGATATGGGAATGGATAAGGAGGAGACTAAGGCCTACCTGATAAGGGAAACTGATAGGCATATTCAGCGAGAGAAAGAGAAGGAGGACAGGGCAGCCGCCGCAGAAATTGAGGAAAGGCAAAGGGCCGCAGAAAAAGAGGAAAGGATAGCCGCCGCAGAAGCAGCAAAAGAGGAAAGGATAGCCACCGCAAAAGCAGCGGAGAGGCAGGCCGAGATGGAACTTCGGAAATTGGAAGCCCAGGAGAAGGAGAAGGCAGCAGAGATGGAATTTCGGAAATTGGAAGCAGAGAGACAAGCAGCAGAGAAGGCAGCAGAGAGACAGCATGAACTTGCCCTGCGTTCTCTGGAACTGCAGTACCGAGCTTCGGAGAGCAGTTCAGCTAATGGAGATTCACCCGGAGCAGGAGCTACAGACACCTCAGGAAACGGAGGACCCCAGATGGCCGCCATGAGCTTCCCATTTGACTCGTTCCCTAACGGGAATGAAAAGATTGACGTGTTTTTAGAAAAATTTCAACGGATGGCAAAGGCATACGGGTTGGATGAGAGTCTTTGGTGCCTGAAATTATCGCAATCGCTCAAAGGTCATGCGTATGAAGTTTACAGCAAGATGCTCCTAGATGACCAGAACAACTTTGAGGCACTGCGAAATGCTTTGTTGCAAAGATTTCAGTGGACTCCACGTAAATGCCAAACCATGTTCAGGGAGAGCAGACCGAAGAAGGGAGAGAGTTTTGCACAGTTTGCAGAGCGGGTGAGAAATTACCTAACCCGGTGGAGGGAACTGTCAGGATTGGCGAAAACTTTTGAAGGGTTGGAGGAGTTAGTTCTGTGTGAACAAGTCAAGGCAAACATGTCCCCCGACTTGAGGCGGTATCTGGCGGAGCAGGGTGCCCAGCAACTTGATCAGATTATCGTGTTCGCCGAAAGGTACCAGACAGCACAGGCCGAAGTACTGGGACAGAAACGGAAAAACCCAGACCTGCCAGCCGCAGACAAAGAAGCTTCATCATCGCAGCCGGCTACTTCACCAGCTCATCAGCAACCAGGACCTTCTCGCAAGGAGCCTCATTCTGGTTATAACTTGCGCCCCCAGCAGCATAACAGAGCACCGACAACAACCTCTCAGGAACCCGCTAGGAACAGAGGAGATAATGAGAGGTATTGTCAGAATTGTAGAACCACTTCCCACTGGACATCTCGGTGCATGAACAAACCCCCAGCTCACCATGCAGCTTGTTTAAGACCGGTGAGATGGACTAAAGGGAATAAATGGGAACCAGTCCAGGCAGAGAAGTTGTTCTCTAACAGTGGACCAGCCGTAGTGAATGGGACAGCCACTACGTGTTTGTTTGACAGCGGGCTTACTTACCCCAGTATCATCGCTCGTCATTTGGTGAAACCAGGGCAGTGGACCGGAGAAATAGTTGAGATTGGTGGCGTTTTGAGAAGAGGTATCTCACAGCGTCTGCCCGTAGCCAATATTGAGGTGAAATGCAAGTTTGTGTCTGGCACCATCAAGGCAGCTGTAATGGCACAGCCAGCACATGATTTCATCCTGGGAAGCCCATACATAGTTTTGGGAAACCCAACCACACCGATTCTTGCTAATGCAAGAGGGCCTACTGCAGGCCAGAGAAGTGAAAGGGGAAAGCCCCAAATTCACGGAGCCCCACGGGAGCTCAAACATCCTTGTCTTGCGATGAGGAGGAGAGACGCCTCTAAAGACAGTGGAATGTTATTTACAGAGGCGTATTCGCCTGTCAGCCCTGTTCAGCCTAAGGGTCAAACAGTGGTGACGCCTCTTACTTCAGAAGTATCTTCTTTGTCGTCGGGAATTAGGCCCCCGATGGTATTACATCTCTCAAGGGAGGGAAATACTGACAAGAAGGAACATGTGCACGGTTCTTCAGTCAACCGCAAACAGTTACGCCCTGTTACGGCGATGTCTGGCCAAGCCAGTCAGACTGTTTCAAAACACTGGGAGGTCGCACCATCTGGTAATCAGTATTTACCACGCGCCGCCAGGAAAATTCGTGGGCGAAGGAAACACATGAGAGGGAGGAGGAAGGGCGACCAGTCATGTTGCAGTCACCAGGAGGAAACCTCCTGGCGTGACCCTCACGATCCAGGGCTTGCCAAGATTCTCAAGGATATGGAGATGGGCCTGTATGATAATGCTAATTATGACAGTGATTAGATCGAGAGGTAGATCTAGATACGGGCCAGTATGAAACCCAGAGATTTCAGTGATTTAGCACGGTTCCCGTACTTGAAAGGGGGGACTTATGTGACGCTACACTGTAATTCTGACTTTTAACAGGCCCGATTCTGTGGTTCTATTTTGAATTTTCACCAGTTTTATTTTCTTCTGATCACGCGATTTTCCGTTGTTTACGGAAATCGCTATTTTCGGGCCCGCTTTTCCACCATTTTATTTCTTCTCATTTGAATATATATCGTGGTTGGTATTTTTTTTGAGTAGATAAATTAAATGGGTTCGTTTTAGGTCGGTAGGTTTATTTTTCACTCGGCCAGTTTTACTTTCTTCTGATTGTTCGCGATTCCCGTAAAGTTCGTTGTTAACGAAAAACATCGCCATTTCCGGCACGCGATATGACGAGGCCGGAAGCACGCGGCCGGAAGCACGCGGGGTTTGCGTGGGTTGATAGTATTAATTTTTCTAGCGCTCCCATTGGTCCGGGATTTGCGTAGGAAGGGAAATCCGCGTGGGCGGTTGCTCTTGTATATATTGAGACAGAAAACGGGGATTCGGTCTCTATGAAAAAATAAGTGCCAGCCGTCAGACTACGTAATTTATCGTTCTCCACTGTGGGAAAAACCAGCGATGAATTGGTATGTAAGATTTTATCGTATTATCGTTTTATTCATTAGAGGGTTCTTTGAGAAATTCGCCCTTAGGTAAAGATTAACTTTTCAGTTTTAAAATAAACGATAGCGCCATTAATTACTATTTTTGAAGAACGACGTAATGCAACAGTGTGCTTATTCTTTCTATGATTTTGGCAATAGATAGGAGTGTGTGAAGTTGTGAGAAACACGTGTGCCATATTTGTAGGATGTTATGTAAAACCACCATTTATTCCTGTATATTTTCTAATGTAAATTTATGGGGAAATCCCTGGTGTGTTCGTTAATTTTTCTGAGCCTTAAAAATGTGAGAAATATTGTCAGAGGGTTCAGATTTACGTTGTAAATGAATTATACTGCTTAGGGGAGGAAACTATTCCTATAGCGAGATTTAATTTAATAAGAGTAAGCCGGGGAAACTCCTGTGTTAATGGGTAAAAGGATTTCCCTATTTTTGTCAAGTTTGAACACGTGATCGGCCATGCGTAACGGCCATGTAACATGTCAGACGGGTCTGGGCTATTGTTTGTTTTACCTGGCAGATTTTAGTAGAAGGAGGGGGGATGAAGAGGCCACGTGGGATAGTGGTATTTTATGTATTGTGAGAAGAACGAGAGAAGGAGTGTGATTTTAGTGCCACGTGGGATAGTATTATGTATTGTTGTGAAGAACGAGAGAAAGGGTAGAAGAAGTGAGAATGAAGAGACACGTGTATAGAATTATTTTTTGTATCGTATATGTTAGAGATAAGCGATTTTAGAGTGGGTGTACATGAGTCGCTGTTTCTTTTAATTTCAGCGAGTCACGGCGGAAACAGTGGGGAGCATAATTTTGTCAAATAAAATTATCCACGGCAAAAGACATATCTCAGGGTCAGAGTACTCGAGTATCGTCAGGAGCAAAAGAAAATTACCCTATGGTCTCTGGCAGTGAAGTCCCTATGCTTCAGCTGGACCGAGGTTTATTTATCATACAGCCGAGAGCATCGCTATTATAGTCTCTAGCAACGGCAGGTGGCCGGGAGACTAGTTTCATTTTGTACAGCCTGAAATCAAGGCTGTGTTTTTTCCTCTAACTCCGGAGCGGGTTAAAAGAGGGAAGCTATTCAGCAGCAGAGAAGTTTTGTCTACAGTTAATCAAGTCCCTCATGCTTGATATCCGAACATCGTCATCACCAAAATCAGGAACAGGTGACAGGGTTACCATACCTAGGTCCTGATAGAAATCAAGAGAAGAGCGTAACGGAGACGCCGCATCATCAGCCCTCGAGTGTTAGAGAGACACTGAGATCAAGAGAGAAAGATAGAGAAGGAGGGAGAAAATAGACAGGACCAGTAGGGTCTGTTCAGTATCCATTGGACGGATAGACACTGAGTCTGCGTTCGAAAAACCAAGTCTATTATTTTTAGCATTTCTTGTGGTGTAGTTATCGGCGCCTATCGCCTGACTAGTAAAAAGCTGTGTAGCCGTTCGTTGAGGAAGAGTCACCAGGACTAAGACAGAAATTTATTAGTGTTAGAGAGTGGAGGCTAAAAGTTGACAGCCCCACCAAAGTAGATTTGGTTTAAATCACTAACCATTTTTATTGTTCCTCAGCAGGGTGGCAGGAAGAGTGAATGTGATTTGGGGTTTTTTTTGTTGAGTGTCTCTCAATTTAATTGTTACCTTGGTTTTTCCAGGCCGTGCAACAGTGCACGCTATTGACTGACTTGATGACGTATGATGCCATTTTATGTTTTTCTTGTATGTAAATAAATATATACATATATTATTTACTGGATCAGCTTCTATTCTTTACTATACTTACTCTATGTTGTCTGTATAGTGGTGTTTGTGGTCGTAATTATACACCTTATCTCCTTGTGTTTCAAGGCAGTCAGAGGTGGGGAGACTATAGCCATTTTTTTTTAGTCACGAAGCGGCAGGGGGAGATTCAAATCCTGGGTCTATCTCTTGAGCCAATAGTCTCACCTGTCCACAGGCATGTTATTTTCCATCTAAATTCTATCTTCTCAGACTTTCTCATACTAGGGTCTTGCTTTCATTCAGGCACACTCTATAAACTTAAAACCACTTCGTGACAAACACCCTGATCCATTGGTTGAATCAGTGCTGTTACATTGGGAGGCAGAAAAATTACTTTAAAATTTGCATTAACTGCATTCAATGTATCCGTCTCTGGATGAGATGGTGCATTGTCCAGTAGAAGAATTACTTTTCCAGTTTTCTTTTCTTGTTCTCTCAACCTCTTCACATTTGGGATGAACTGATTTGTATACCAATCAAGAAATATTTCACTATTCATCCAAGCACTCTTCTGTGCTTTGCAGCACAATGGGAGACATGTCACATTCTTTAAACAACGTGGTTTTTTGGCTTTGCCGATCATTAGCACCGGTAAACGATGACTTCCACTGGCATTTGCGGCTACCAAAATTGTTACTCTCTCTTTGCACTTTTTAAACCCAGGGGCAGCTGCTTAGCGCTGAGATGCAAGTGATTTTTGAGGCAATGATTTCCAGTATAAGCCAGTCTCATCGGCATTATACACATCATCGAGTGAATAACCTTCTTCTTCCAAAAAAGCCAAGAATGTTTCTTTAAAATTTTCAGCGGCAGTTGCATCGCTAGATAAAGATTCCCCTTGAATCTCCAATTCTCGTATGCCATGACGAGATTTAAAGTTTCTTAACCATCCCTGGCTAGCCTTAAAGTCAGGACGACCGTCAAGTTGATTGTTGAACTGAAGTGCCTTTTCACACAATAGAGAGCCAGAGAAAGGTTCCCCTTTGCTTCTTCTTTGCACAAACCATATATACAAAGCCTCTTCCAATTTCAAATCTTTCGCATTTCTCATGGTTTTACGTACGTTTCTTCGACCCATTTTCACTATCCAATTTCGATGCAAAACTCATAATTTTATCCTTGTTACTTTTGATGTCAGAGACGGTAACTTTCCCAACATTGAAAATCCTCGCAAGTGAAGACACAGTTTCACCTTTTCCTAGTTGAACTGTCTGTTTAGCTAGTGTTCTGCCTAGAACGCACACGTACACTGGATTGGTAAACCAGATATTAACTGACTTTATGATCTAACTGACATCCTGTACGTAAGCGACCGGCCATTAGTCCATACCATCCTCTACAAGTTGTTCGCACACATTTGAAGCTTGCCACATCAAAAGATTCAGAAATGTAGTCTAACGTGACTGGTGGCGTCTGATTTTTTTTTATGGAAAAAGTGTTCGGATAATTGGATGTTCGGATAATTGGGGTTCGGATAAATGGAGTTCTACTGTATATTTAAAAAGGAAAATGAATGTGGATTCTGAATATGTTCAGTTTATAAATGTAAAAAATTTTTTATGAGTATAGAATAGTTGGAGACCGTGAAGAAAAACATTTTACAAAAAAAAAAAAAAAAACATATCAGAATTACCCACTCAAGATAGCAAATAAATCTTTTATGTTATCCAAGATACAAATATTTGTAAACTACATTCATTTTGGAAATAAAATACATATGGGTTCAAGTTTATACTCTAACTACTTTTCAATTGGCTTCAAGAAAAGGAAAGACACTCTTTTGTCGCAAATTTTCTGCGGCACAGGTTTTTCATATAGTGTTAACATGTAAGTGTCAGTTATTTCAAAGTTTTTAACTGAATATAGTCATGTTATATATATTTAAAAAGGAAAATGAATGAGGATTGTGAAAATTTTCAATTTAAAAATTTACAAAATTTTTATGAATATAAAGTAGTTAAAGACGAGACAGAAAAATATTTTACTAAACAATAAACAAAACAAACATATCAGACTTACCAATTGAAGACAGCTAATCCACCATCCAATATAGAAATCACTGTAAACTATATCCATTTTGGAAATAAACCACACATCAAGTTTATACTCTAACTACTTTCCATGTGTCATCCAGAAAATGAAATACACTCTACTGTCACAAATTTACAAATAATTGAAAAAGATCACAAAATATGATATATATGCTGAACTGCTCTCACAAAGAACACTCATTTTACTTACTTACTTAGTCGTTCCCCTTCTACCGTGAGGTGTAGAGGTTTGGAAGAGAGAGCGCCAGATTATCCTATCGGCTGTCTTCCTCCTGGCCTGGTTCCATTCTAATCCTTGATCCTTCAAAGATTGTCTAATGTTGTCCTCCCAGCGGACTCTGGGTCGTCCTCGGGGTCTGGATCCTTGGCTCTTTGTTTCCCATGCTTGTCGTGGTATCCGATCTTCTCCCATTCTGCAGACATGGCCAAACCATCTTAATTGGGACTGTTCTACTTGGGTCTGCAGGGGGTAGGATTTAAGGCCTTGACATATCGTCTGGTTGCGTACCATGTCTCTTCTTGTTACTTCAACCACCTTCCTCAGATACCTCATTTCTGAGGTTTGGATCTGGCTTTTATGGGTTGTAGTCATTGCCCATGACTCGCATCCGTATGTCAAGACTGGGACATAGGTGGAGCGGTATACAGCCATCTTCGTTTTCTTACCAACCTCTCTCTTGCTGAGGAATCCTCGATTTATGGCCTGAAAAAGTCTCCCAGCTGCTGCTTTTTGAGTGGCCAACTCTTCTTTGATGCCTCCCTTTCGGTCTATAATAGCTCCGAGGTATTTAAAGTGGTCGACCTGCTCCAGGACCTATTCTCCCAGCTTAATCTGATGTTTTCTTTCTTCTCGTGATGCCATAGAAAATATGTATTGAAAATAGGTAACCCAAATTTTGTAAAACTTAAACGTGGTTGCAATCGTAATTCGCTTGTATTTACTCGAAAGAGTAACGCTAGAACTCTCCCATGTTAGAAATAATAATAAAAATGGCTATACTTCCGCTTCCCAGTCATCGAAAACTTCTAACTGTAATGAAACAAAACAAAAACTTAGTTCAAACATGTCGACCAAGATTCGTGGCCTCCCGTCATCTGAGGCTAGAAATATCTACCAAGAAAACTGGTCGATCGTCCTTTAAGAGTTAAATATGTATATGTAAGCAAACGGTGTTTTGGTTAGAGATATTGTTCTGGTAGTTCTGATTGTTTCACAGAAGATGGGTAAAATGGGCAGCGAAATAGATTTAGAGGACAAGAGAATTCATAAATGGGTTTGAAAAAAAATCGAAAAAAAGGTGATTTGTCTTACGAGGACAAAAGACAAAGAAAGTAGTCTACGTTACGGCCACAAGGCCTTTGTCAGGAAAAGAAAGAAAGTGAAGGCTAGATAGGAGACATAAGAACTTAAATGAATATAAAAATAAATAAATAAAACCTAGGTACTTCCCTGAAGGCGAAGCATCCTATCACGCAGTTCCCCTCAACTTCCTCAAGAGAATTCATGCAGACCTCTGCTGAATTGTTTGTACATCTCCAAGGAAATGAAAGAAATGCTAATAAATAAAGTATTTTGTGTCATTTTGTTGCTTTTGGTATCAAACATGAATCTGCAACAGTATGAGTTAAAGACTAGCTTGCTAAATTATAAAATTTGTGAGAATAACACCATGCATCATTACATAGAGAGACGTAAAATGTAATGGCTTTTAGAATACAGACATCAGAGGCAGCTTCAAGGCTTTATAATTGGATAGGGATATCTATAAATAATTGTGTAGCCCCATGTGTTGATGTGCACACAGGAGCATATGTTACAAGAGTTTAAGTTGACAGTAGTGTGTACCACAAAAACAGTATGGGTTATTCATCTGCAAGATTGTTATTGTTAATCAGAATCGACCTCACTGCACTCCAGGCAAACCCATAGGTACTCAGTCTCCCTCAGCAGATGTCGAAGAGTCTGAATGCTAATTGTACCTGTAGCATGCTGGTTGTACATACGATGGATGCATCCTCTCTCACGTCCATTTCTGCTAGTCCCACGTTTGATGCCAAACTCCAACAGCCTCAGCCTTGTTGATTCATCCATTGCAGTGTCATTATCCAGCAGGCGATCATTAATAGCCCTTAGTATCTCTCCTTTATCCATGTCCAGTGTCCACACTATGGGTGCTCTCGATGCCAGTCTGTCAGCTCTCTCGTTGCCACGTACCCCTGCATGACCAGGACAGTAGATCCACACCAGTTCTTCAAGACTTTAAGATTCTATTTATGTTATCCATTCCTGCCGAAGCCATCTGCACTGAACTTTCCGGAGCATGACCTGAGAGTCTGACGATATAACTGCCCTGGTTGATGGAGTTTCAGACAGCCACCTCAATGCTGCAGTAACTGCCTCTACCTCCATTCTCATGCTGGAGGTTGTTGTCATGTAGGCTCCACTCTGTTCAGCAACGACCCTGCCCTTTATTCTCGCAGAGAAGCCCCATCCTGATTTCTCACCACAGACCTGTCAGTGTACACAATGGCATGGCGTCATCATCCCCAGCATGATCACTTATCAGCTGATTGACCTCCAGCTCTGCTTTTCCATTGCCCCAAGATCTGCACTCTCTGCCAAGGCTAATGATGACCTGCTGGTAGTTTATCCAGTTCTCCAGAGTGTTCCCCATTGGATACATTTTCAACCCTGGTCACCTGACCAATCGTAGCCTCTGCCTGTGCCATCCATGACATCCCCCTCTTGATTCTTGCTCCTTTGATGTCAGCTACATTCTTATGTAGAGGATGTTTTTTGTCAGTGGTTATCCGAATATATGCTTTTGCAAGATTACACTAATAAAACAAAATTATTTATGTGTTATACCTTAACAAATAGAAAAATAAATTACATTTTATAAGAACTTTATAATTACTCAAAACCGCTCATGTTGAAATGTCAACTTGCCTTAAGGTTTGTCCAATTCACCTTTAAATTGATGTCATCATCACTCCTTTCCATTCCTCCGTGGAACATAGGTCTGAAACAGTTGCTCTCCATTGATTTCTATTTTGGGCTGTCTTTTTCAGTTGTGCCCAAGTCATTCCAATTTCCTTAGCCTCCTCTTCCACAGTTCTTCTCCAAGTTCTCCTTGGCCTCCCCACTCTTCTTTTCTCTTGTGGGTTCCAGTCAAGAGCACTTCTGGCTTTGCTTGATTGTTCTCTTAAATTGATGTAGTCCTTATTTTTTTTACTTCCTTTTTTGTTTGAAAATCATTCTGCTGAGCTTGTTTTTCAATAAAAAAATGTGCTTTATTCATTGTGAAAATTAAGGTTAACTCTTTGCTTCCGTAATTATTTTCCACCCTGTGCCGTAATAATTTTTTTGAAGAACTCTAAATGGTGACGTTTACTATCTTTTAGTGGAAAATATATGTAAATCTTTTCTGTGAACATGTACATATTATATATCAAACTGTAGGGAAATAGATAGAGAATTATAATATATAGTGTCTTTTGTAGTATTGATACAAGTACGTTCGATATACTTAAAACATGTTGCATGTAAATTGAAAAAAAAAACACTAAAAAGTTCACAATAGAATATGAGCTTACCAAAGACAATTTACTGTTGCAAGCAATAAAACATTCTTCAAACATCAAGGTAATCCATTTATAAAGAAATAAAACACTGATTATGGCCACAGTTAGTACATTTAGTGTTATTCACACCAATTTCTACTGTGGGTCCTTTTAAGAATAAAACAAATTATGCAATATGCATAATGTAATTTTCAAACAAATGAAGAATAACATAATATAAAAACTTTTTACACTTGTTTAAGGTTTTAATAGTATCCCTAGCTTCATCTTCTACCTAGGACTAGTGATCAGATTTTACTATAGGTCTAGTTCTGTTGGTTTTCAATCAGCCAGAATAGGACCCCGCTCACTCATCAGCTTAATGTAACGTGTCTATCCTTTGAGCACTGATTCCATTATTAGACCACGAACTGTGACTAGCAAACAATCGTCCTCAATGTCAGAAATGTTAATTATTCGCTTAGGAGGCTTAGAAATTGTAAATTTAAAGCTTGACATATTTCTGTGGCAATAACAACAACAAAATGCAAACATGCGAACCGTCACACAAATTGTAATAATAACATCAAAACATGCACATGTGGTGCTTAACTACACTCAAATTAGTTGTTTAAATAGTAGCAGAAGTCATTTTACGTGTTTTAAAATAGAAACTGCATTAAACAGTTGATTTTTTGGGTTTATTCGTGATAAGCTAAAAACAATGCTCTGGCCGTTGTTTTGGCACGGGCGTCAAATCTGACCAACGCTCTGAGCGTTGTAACGGAGTCAAAGAGTTAAATCACAGAGCAGTTTTAATAACACTAAAGTCATAAGACAGTTGCTTTGGTAGTATTGCCGCCAAGTTTCAAGAAACTCTTATCTAGGGAGACAGCGAACAGGTTCCTGGCTGGTCTAATCTGGGCATAATCATTTAAGCATATTTTTCAAGTGTTCAGATATCTGATTTGTGAAACATAAATGTTGTCAAGCAATTCTTTCACATTCTTGGAGATGGCTTTCAGTCATACGCCAAGTTCAGAAAAGATCATAAGACGTTGTGCACGCATTAATAAATGGGAGGGAACAGCAGCAAAAGAGGGGTGGAAGAGAGAGAGAGCTTCAGGAGGGTTCAGTGTAGAATGATAGTGTTTATCATTTACAGACACATGTGGTATGTCACATGAAAAGTTTTTTTTATACAGTTCTGGGTGGGGGTAGGTGGATGGGCCTCACTATCCCACTAGGAACGAGCCACCACTGGCAGACATTCTGACTAATGCACATGATTCTGGAGAGAAAATTGTAGACGTATTTTAAAAAATCATAAAATATATAGACTATCATTGGTAAAAGCCACATGGATTGCTGAAGAATGAAAAGTATATCTGCCTACAATGCTTAACAGCTCAGATTAGAAAGGAAAATAAAAATCTCAGTATGTATTTGTTTCACCATGCAGGTTGGCCCAATCTCAGAAATGATATCCAGCTATGAGGCAGCTCTCAAAAAGTTTGAAGAAGCAGACAATGCTAATGAAGCAGCTGTGTCACTCAGATATGAAAAAGTTTGCCGGGTGACGTAAGTCTTATATGTTGTTTAGGAAAGAAAGTGCATAAGATTTTGTTATGCATAAAATACATTATTAAAAAAGACATTATTTAGAATGAATATGACTTATGGATAAAATACTTTATTTAAAAAAATTTTTAATTAATGTGTGGTATGTTTGTTGACTGACTGCCATCAATGGTACCTATACCTTGTAGAGCTGTATGGCAGCTTGCATACCCTAACAACCCCTAGAGCTACGCCAGCGGGAGTTTTACTCCTGGCAGGTTCAACCAAGCTGGACAGGTCTGCACGATTAGGAATCAGACAAAAGCTGGTACCCTGGTCCTCCAGGTTGGGGGTTTTATTAAAGCACAGTCGACACCCCTGTCTATGTAAAAAATCTTACTCATTACAGAAACAGCAACAAATGAAAAAGCTTTGATGCGGGGACGGACATCCGGAGTCTGAAGCTCATTTGACTGTCAGTAGTGAAAGCCGAAAGGAAGCCATTGGCATGAAAATGGATGCCCAAATCGCAAAACACGAAACAAGAATTGAATTCTGGAATGTCAGAACTATGAATGAGGCAGGAAAACTGAGGCAGATCACAGCAGAAGAATAGCTATGGTATGGACCCCTGAAGGAAAGCGAAGGAGAGGCCGACCAAAAACAACTTAGCAAACAACTGTGGAGGCTGAGATGCAAGAAGACGATGTTGACTGAAGAGTTTCTATAATACTGTTACTTAAACACTAACATAAAACTGAGGTGAATGTTGGGTGGCTAAAAGTTTATAGAATGTGATACATCATCAAAAAATCAGTCTTTGTCAGCTGTTCTGCTGTTGAACAAAAAATAGCAATAAAAACATCTGGGTTGAGAATACTGGTATTCAGATTTGAATACTTAATAAATATGTGTTTTATCTGCTGTCAAATGTTATGGGTTACAGATGTCAGAAATTAGTTTAAATGTATTAGAATGTAATTTAAAATGATGATCTCTTAGTAAACATCAGTGCAGCAAGAAACTTTCAACCTGATTTTGACAGAACTTAACTTTCCAGGTATACTCTCTTCAAACACATATAACCGTGTGTTGCGTGATAAATTCTCGCAACATCGTTTTGTTTCAATGTCTGTTTTATAACGCAAGGGCAACAACTGCTTGAAATCTATAGTCACTTTTCTCGGTAAGCATTTGTCTTCTCGCGTTGGTATCGAATGCAGTTAACTTTTGAGCTGTGGTCATTTTTGCGCTGGACTGCGCATGACTTGTCTTGTTGTTTGTCGATCGGTTTCCGCCCACCACTAGTGGGAGTGAGCGATTTGGAATGGCGAAAGAGATGCCTCGTTGAAGAGGGGATCTCCGCTATTTTTTGTTCTGTCAGGGATGTGTAGTCCTCTTATGGATATTTCGTTTAGTCGAGATAATACCTCTAGTGTTTTCCCACATGTCGGGAGGCGTGATATTTCTGTGTATTTCATGAAAGCAAGGTAAATTGACTTTTTCATTAACTCTATCGATTTTGGGTCGTGAGCGATTTCGATTCATAGCCTGTCTCCGAAAGTCGTCGTCACGAGATGTTTTTCCCAGCTCACATGTCGCTGCATTGTACTGCATCGGTTGATGCATGTACCAAGGACCATTACTTGCTACTTTGTTAAATGAACTAGGTTTAGAAAACCTTTATTATCTAGAGGATATTTTTGAGGACATTATTTATACTTCGGCAGACGTGTCTGTCTTGCTGAAGTCAAACTAAGGAGAGTGAACTGATCTCATACATCTGGTTATCTCCTGGCTGTTATAGAAAAGGATGGAGTTTTTCACCTGACTACATTTACAGCACTATGAAATATAACATGCATCTGACTCATCATTGTAATGCTGTCTACCGTCTATTGCTGTATTGAATGTTGCTGTGATAATGACTGTTTGATGTGCCTACACATTTGCGTAACCATTTTGTCACTGTGGCGTCCACAATAAATAATGAAGAAAAACGTCAACGGCTGTTTCAAGACTCATTGACTTTATACGTCGTGAGTTTACTGACGTCCTATGTGGATTGCCCTGTTATTGTTGTATGAACATTGTTTTGACTGAACACATCTACACACTACACAAAACCAGACATGCGGATACCATCCATCATCATATGGCATCACGCATCATTTGGTGGCCATAAGCTGGTTTGATTCTGGTACCAGCAAACACGGGGTCCCTTACCCACTTCATTTTCAACAAGAATTCATCAGCATCCTTCAAGAAATTAACATTCTTCAATACAGTCAACATCTTCAAAATTTTCAAAGTACTCGGCGTTGCCCGGTAAAAGTCAAAATTTCAACTTTTTGACGGAAACAAGAATTTGACAGTACCCGGCGTTGTTACATGTTGCCGGATAACTCGGACTGCTGTTATCTTTTACGCAAGTCAAGCAAGTTGCTGCTGTCAAGGTTCCAGTGCTGTCGTTTTTTGAGAAGGTCAAGTGCCGGTTGAAACGGGTTGTTTTCTGAAGAAGGCCAAGTACCGATTTCCATCAACTTACTTTTGGATTAGAAGGTCAAGTGCCGAAACAACTCAACACACAGTATTTCAGAAGCTCTTGTACCATCGTGTTAGCAGTGGAAGCAGTTCAGATGTGCCATCATCGTTGGAGCTTCGCTCTTTAGGACGTTGATTGACATCCGTTTTTCTGCTGTTCTACGATTGGAAGCCTATAAGTTAAGTGGCCTGTTTGTATGTAAACTGTGCCCTTATACTTCTGCTGAGTCTTCTGTGTATCATCTCATTCTATATGTTATATGTCTATATGTTATTTGTATATTTATATGTTTATATTTCAGCGGGTTCTCGGTTGGGTGGTGTCTCCGTTAGATTATGCCACGTCATAGAGGTCGTCTATTGTGAGCGTTTTCTGTAGGGTTTGCAAATTTCCGATACTGGAATTTGCTAAGCGACTTCTGTTGCTATTTATGTTAGCTGTGATGACATGTTTTAATATTGTTTTCGTTATTATTTCGCATTCTTTAGTTTTGTTTTGATTTGTTTGTATTTGTTAGCCTACTCTTGTCTATAATTTAGTTTCATACAACATTTTTGTTTATACACTGTGGTGTCATGTATTTTGTTTAATTCTATCGCAGATATCGTCACATTTTTTGTGATATTTCATTAATTTCTGCTTTATTTTTAGTTGATTTCTGCGAAAGTTTTTGTATTGTTGCTGATCTTTGTTATTGTTTACATTGTTATTGTTTACATTGTTTGTATTGTTTACATTTTCAATGTTTACATTCTGCATGTGTTTACATAGTCATTGTTTACAGTTATAGTAATTAGTTAATGGGCTATGCTAATGCACTGTTACTACTACACTGATGATAAATGAATGATGAATAGTGTCGTGCACTATTGAATGAGAAGTGCACTTATGATCAAGAATTGAGTGCTGATATTTCATATACAAGTTCTTTGATTGGAGACTTGTTTCCCACAGAGACTGGGATAATATAATGTGATGTGAATATACAAGTGCTTAATTAAGACTTGTTACACTTAGGTTTGAAATAAATTAGTTAATTATTTCAGGTTTTGGACTCATATGTTAGACAACATGTCTACATTTGAGCACTTTATTGAGCAGGGTAAATTGCTTGGGAAGACTGGTGATAAGTTAGAAGAATTTGCAACTGCTCGATATGATAAAGCAATGGAAGCTGAACAAAAGAAACTGCAGATGGAAGCTGAACAAAAGAAACTGCAGATGCAGGTGGATGAAAAGAGATTCCAAATGGAAATGGAAAAACAAAAAAGGGAATCAGAAGCTGAGGAAAGAAAACTCCAGCTAGAAGCTGAGTATAAAAGACTTGAAAAAGAGGTTGAAAATAAAAGACTTGAAAAAGAAGCTGAAAATGAAAGACTTCAAAAAGAGGCTCAGGCTGAGAAAAGAAGATTACAGAGAGAGTCTGATGAGAGGAAAGAGAAAGCAAAAATGGAACATGAAGAAAAGGTCTTAGCTTTAGAGTTGGAAAAATTGAAATTGACGAGCATGAGTAATGGTAATGATTCAAACAAGGGTTCATCGTCTGGTAAGGCTAATAATGATACTTTTAAGATTAAGTTACCAACATTTAGTCCTTCCAGTGATGACATAATGTTCTATCTGGACAGATTTGAACAAGCATGTACAGCTCATAACATAGACAAAGCAAAATATGTTTATCAGTTATCAGGGATACTGACAGGTAAAGCTCTAAGTATATTAAATATGGTGGATGAACCTGACAAGAACAATTATGAGGTTGTCAGGGCCGCTTTGTTAAAGAAATATCAGCTTAACGAAGACGGCTATCGTCTACAATTTAAAAACATGTTACCTGAAAATGGAGTTGAATTCTCCGAGTTTATTGCAAGAATACGCATTACTTTCTCACGATGGGTTGAACTATCTAAGACGGAAAAAACTTATGAAGGACTTATGGACTTAATACTTAGAGACAAAGTCATGTCGTCTGTCAATGAGTCTTTCCTTGCTTTCCTTCATGAACGTAAACCTAAAACAATAAAAGAAATGGAAGATTTCTGTTGCCAATACGTAACTGCGCACCCACACATAACCATGGGTAACTCTAAGGTGAAAGAAGGTTTACCAGTTGCTTCGGCAGCTCCGTATGGTCAAAACTTTGCTCGTAGATCCCAACAAAATTTTGATAGAAAGAGTAGCGGTAATTTCTGTCAAAATCATGGAAATCAATTTCATGGTGATTCTTCTTCGAAGAATTGGAGACAACCTGATAGTACTCGTTACTATCACCCTAATAATTATAAGCATTTCAAAAGAGGATATGGTAATAGAGGTTATTCCTGCCGAAGACCTCAGAACCAAACAAATAGATGTTCGCATCAATGTGAACATGATAGTAATCGTGGAAACTGGAATTCGAACCAGGATAACAATTACAATAGAGACAATAATAACTGCAGAGATAATAATAACTCTGATAACTTCAGAGGTAATAATAGTCGGGGTAGATCTCAACACAAAAAAAAGAGATATCAGCAGGCTAATGCTGTACAACAGGAAACTGAGGGAGCCTGTAATCATGTTGTTGATAGTAAAAACTTTGACGCTGTCACTGGTTCTGCTTTTGACTTTGAGAGAGCAAACAAATGCCCCCAATGCAGTACTTTATTCGAACCGGGTACCATAACTACTTTGAGTTGTGGTCACCCACTTCCCGCTCTTCCTGCTGCTGTTGCGCATGACGGGAGGGGTTCTTTAATTCTACATAAGGGTCTTGTTAATGATACTCCGGTCTCACTACTTTTCGATTCCGGATGCACCACTATTGGTGTTAGACAATCGCTTGTAGATCCATCTTGTGCTACAGGAAGGGTTATTAAATGTGTCACATTTGGCGGCACTCTAGAAAAATATCCTACTGCTGTAATTCGCATTGCCACTCCTTTCTTTACTGGAGATGTGCATGCTTGTCTCTTACCTAATCCTATTGCGGACCTTATTATTGGTCGTATTCACGGAGTTAGGGAGTGTACCCCACAGCAGATTGCTGCTTGGGAAGATAATAACATGCAAGCTACAAATGCAGTAGTTACAAGAGCACAAGCTCTACAAACACCCGAAACTTCACTGAATAGTGATAATGAAGTTGATAGCCAAGATAGTCACTTAGTAATCACTCGTGACTCTTTCATAAAATTGCAAGAAGAAGATCCTTCTTTAAAAAAATTCTTCGTTCTTGCGAAGAAAGGTGATCCGAATCAGGATACAAATAGAAAATCTTGGATTGCAATGAGAAACGGCGTACTTGTACGTATGGTACAAGATTCGACTACGTCGGCACATTCGCAAATTCTTGTTCCCAAGAGCATGAGAGTCCAAATATTACAACATGCTCATGACTCGCAATGTGCTGGACATATGGGTTTTGCCCGTACGAAGTCGAGAGTCCTTGCGGCTTTCTTTTGGCCTTTTGTCAATAAGGACATTCGTATTTACTGCCGATCATGCAAGGTATGTCAGGAGGTCAAATCTAGAGGACCACGACATGCTGCGCCTATCCAGGCTGCTGACATTCCTATTCGGCCGTTTCAGAAAATGGCCATAGATATTATTGGCCCTTTTAAGGTCAAGTCGGCCAGAGGACATCAGTTTATCCTTACATGTGTCGATATGTGCACACGTTGGCCAGAGGCTATTCCTCTTAAGAGCATATCTACTACAGATATCGCAGATGCTCTTTGGTTGATATTTTCTCGCTTGGGGTTCCCCAGAGAAATATTGTCAGACCATGGCACTCAACTCATATCTGACACTATGTCACAGGTAATGTCTACCTTACATATTGAACGATCTCTCAGTAGTATCTACCATCCTATGTCTAATGGGTTAGTTGAGCGTCTGAATAGAACGCTCAAGACTTTGCTTGGTAAGATAACTGAAGATCATCCTCAAGATTGGGACAGGGTTTTACCCGCGGCTCTCTTTGCCTATAGAGAAGTCCCTAATGAACACACAGGATTTTCTCCCTTCGAACTTGTCTTTGGCGCGCGTCCACGCGGCCCTATGTCTTTATTACACGATCTCATCACTGCCGATGATATTAGCGATGAAACTCAATCCTCATATGAGTATGTCATTGCTCTTAGACAAAAGATCATTGAGGCATGTAAGCTAGCAACTGCTTCATCAGAAATTGCTAAAGAGAAGGCAAGGCAGTTTGCTAACAAGAATAGATGTCTACGACAACTTTGTCCAGGTGACAAAGCATTCGTCCTACTCCCCAGTAGGGAAAATAGACTTCTTATTGCATGGAAAGGTCCGTATGCAATAGTCTCTCGGATTTCCGATGTTGACTATGTGGTCGATATTGATGGAAAGCATAAAACTTTCCACATAAACATGCTTTCGGAATTTCACGAACGTCCGGACTATTTGCTGCCTATTTTCCAGGCAACGGATGATGCTCCTGCACCTCACGGTCATTATTCATCCCTGTCTGTCATTCAGGATGAGGAAGCTACCTTCTCTGATGTCAACCTTCCCCTTCCAGTGGTTCCATTACATTCCACGGAATCTTGGAAAAACGTTTCTGTTTCTCCTAATCTTTCTGGTGACGAACATCGACAAGTCTCGTCGATGTTACAAACATTTCAGGATGTTCTCACTGACATTCCTGGACACACAGATGTCATAGAACATGACATAATTCTTACCGACAATAATCCAATTAGGGTTAGGCCGTATCCTATTCCTATACACTTTCAGTCGCAAGTGGAAAAGGAATTGGATGAAATGATTCAATTAAATATAATTGAACCATCGACTTCACCATATTCTTCTTCCATGGTTATTGTCCGGAAGAAGGATAAGAACATACGAATTTGCGTTGATTATCGCAAATTGAATCAGGTCACAAAGTTCGACGCTGAACCGATGCCTTTGTTAGAAGATCTACTGATTAGACTTTCTAATTCTAGATTCTTCACTAAACTTGACTTGTCTAAAGGTTATTGGCAAGTGCCTTTAGCAGAGCATGCCAAACCTCTTACTGCTTTTTCTACACCTAGGGGTCTATTTCAATGGAATGTTATGCCTTTTGGTCTCATGAACGCCCCTGCCACTTTCGTTCGCATGATGCGTCGAATTCTGTCACATCGTTCGGATGTCATCGCATACTTAGATGACATCTGTCTCTTCAGTGATACCTGGGAAGATCACTATTTAGGGTTATATGACTTACTGTCCACTCTACGTGAGAATAATTTGACAGCAAAACCTTCTAAAGCTTTTGTTGGTTTTGGTGAAATCTCTTTCCTGGGTCATCGTGTTGGTCATGGTCTCTTGAAGACAGAAGACCACAATACTTCCAAAATACTGAACATCTCTGTTCCTAAAACGAAGAAACAAGTTAGGAGTCTCTTAGGTTTAATTCAATTTTATGGGAGATTTATTCCAAATTTATCTTCGATCATGGCACCTCTCTCAACATTGTTGAAGAAAGGTTCGCCTAATCTGGTCCGTTGGTCTGAAGAATGCCAATCTTCACTAGACCAAATCAAGAATATATTTTCTTCTCCTCCCATCTTAAGATTACCTACTCTTGATAGGACTTTTGTTCTTCGGAGTGATGCTTCATCCACTGGGATTGGAGCAGCACTGATGCAAGAATATGCAAATACTCTGCATCCTGTTATGTACATTTCTAGAAAACTAAATGCGGCAGAGAGGAACTACTCGGTTTTAGACCGTGAGTTGTTAGCGATGGTTTGGTCAATTCTAAAGCTACAAAGATTCCTCCTGGGCGCACATTTCATTCTAGAGACTGATCAGAAAGCTCTTACAGCTATTCAGACTAAGAATTTGAAGAGTTCGAGATCCACTCGATATGCTATAGCTCTTCAACCTTTTCACTTCACGGTACGAGCTATCCGTGGTGCGGATAATGTGATGGCTGACATTTTGTCTAGATGCCCACATGACTCCAACTAATACTTCTGTCCTATATTTCCATATATTACAGAGTCATAACACACCTATATTTCTACAATAGATTAGCACATCTGTACTTACTTTATATGTACACACTATCGTGCTTTGTTGTCATCTTCTTCTGTTCGTTTTTTAAGATGATAGAGGAGGACTGAGTAGTTAATATAAGGGCCGTTAGTTTACTAAACAGCCACAATTATTAATAATGTATTGTACCTTATGAAGCATATTAGTTATTAATTAGCATTATATTGCTTGTACTTTCTCAGAATGTCATTGTTGAGCTGAGGACTTACCTTACGAGTTCTAGATTGTGTACTTACCCTCGGAATACCAGAGCATATGTCCTGGATCGTCATGTAGTTTAACTTTACTATGTACTTATGTCATTACATGTCAAAGAATGTACTATTTAAATTTTCCTATCAGATTTGTACATCCATTTTTAAAGACAATATTAGAGTATGCTGTTTAATGATGATTATAGTAACTTGCATACGTATATTGTGTTTACATGCTAACGTGATGTGTGTTGGTGACACCTCCCCGATGTGAATATTTTTTGAGACATATTTATTTTTCTGTTGAGGTATATCCTCACCAGACACTCTATAATTAGCCTATTGTTTGGCAATTTAATTAATTATCAGCGCATAATTCGTGCGTTTTGAGCCGCTTATCGCTTGCTCTTTGATATTGAAAAAAAAAATGTTCCACATTTTTTTTTTATCGGGAGGAGGTGGTGATATGTTGCGTGATAAATTCTCGCAACATCGTTTTATTTCAATATCTGTTTTATAACGCAAGGGCAACAACTGCTTGAAATTTATAGTCACTTTTCTCGGTAAGCATTTGTCTTCTCGCGTTGGTATCGAATGCAGTTAACTTTTGAGCTGTGGTCATTTTTGCGCTGGACTGCGCATGACTTGTCTTGTTGTTTGTCGATCGGTTTCCGCCCACCACTAGTGGGAGTGAGCGATTTGGAATGGCGAAAGAGATGCCTCGTTGAAGAGGGGATCTCCGCTATTTTTTGTTCTGTCAGGGATGTGTAGTCCTCTTATGGATATTTCGTTTATTCGAGATAATACCTCTAGTGTTTTCCCACATGTCGGGAGGCGTGATATTTCTGTGTATTTCATGAAAGCAAGGTAAATTGACTTTTTCATTAACTCTATCGATTTTGGGTCGTGAGCGATTTCGATTCATAGCCTGTCTCGAAAGTCGTCGTCACGAGATGTTCTTTCCCAGCTCACATGTCGCTGCATTGTACTGCATCGGTTGATGCATGTACCAAGGACCATTACTTGCTACTTTGTTAAATGAACTAGGTTTAGAAAACCTTTATTATCTAGAGGATATTTTTGAGGACATTATTTATACTTCGGCAGACGTGTCTGTCTTGCTGAAGTCAAACTAAGGAGAGTGAACTGATCTCATACATCTGGTTATCTCCTGGCTGTTATAGAAAAGGATGGAGTTTTTCACCTGACTACATTTACAGCACTTTGAAATATAACATGCATCTGACTCATCATTGTAATGCTGTCTACCGTTTATTGCTGTATTGAATGTTGCTGTGATAATGACTGTTTGATGTGCCTACACATTTGCGTAACCATTTTGTCACTGTGGCGTCCACAATAAATAATGAAGAAAAACGTCAACGGCTGTTTCAAGACTCATTGACTTTATACGTCGTGAGTTTACTGACGTCCTATGTGGATTGCCCTGTTATTGTTGTATGAACATTGTTTTGACTGAACACATCTACACACTACACAAAACCAGACATGCGGATACCATCCATCATCATATGGCATCACGCATCACCGTGTAACCAGAAATATCTGATTTTATGAATGTTTCCCTCAGCTTGAACATCCTAGAATGGTCTTTCTTGCAGTATCAATATACTAATAAAGGAAAATGCTGACATAAGAAAAATGTTTTGTTGAAATGCCATGTATCTTTCTTTAGAGCAGGGATCTCCAAGTTTTTGTTGAGTCTCGACCCCTCCACGAGGGGGTATTAGAACTTTAGATGTCATTAGCTATTCTGTAAAGTGTATTAGAATGTTACATTAAACTTTCTGTTCAATAAAGGGTATTAGGTTGTTTGTGAGATAACACTGCCCGCTGATCAGTATGTCCTGCAAGTTGTACTGCTTTTGTTCACAGTTCATAAGTTCAGAAGAATAGTTCATTAGAAAATTTGTTAAAAAACGCTTTGTTACGTAAAAGCTAAATAGTTATTATGTTGTACAATTTTATGATACTGTGTGCAGGATCCAGGCAGGAAAGCATCAAGATGCTCTGGAATTGTTAAAGACTGCCATGAAGATAGAAGAGAAAGAGCTCGGAGCCCGACCTCACAGAATGGTGGAACTGTATGCTCTAATGTCTGAAATTTATGATGAGGTGAGATGAGTAGATTGCTCTTATGTGTCATTTGCAGTGTGATAATTTATATTTGCTTCACAGCAAGGTATCATCATCAGCTGCCATCTCCACAATGAAGGTTGGCTGTAATGGATCTCCAACGTCTTCTGTCTCTTGTCTTGGTGGTGCGCTCTAATAGACTCTTTCCTGTCCATCTCTTGATGTTATCTTCCCACTTATAGCGCTGACTTCCCCTTGCACGTTTGCCTTCACCTCTCCCTTCTATTATGGTCTTCTGCAAGGTGTTATGCCTTTTTATGTGGCCAAAGTATTTTAGCTGCCTAACTTTGATCTCCCTCATTAGTTCTCTTTTCATACCTAGATTTTGTAGGACCTCCTTATTTGTTTTCTTCTCTTTCCATGAGATGCGCCTCATTACATATATATATATACTCATTCTCAAGAGTCTCAATTCATTCTTCCAATTGCTTATTCATTGTCCATGTTTCTACACCATACAATAGTGCAGAATATATATAACATTTTATGATTCTCAGTTTTAATTTGTGAGTTAACTGTTTAGATATACTTACTTACTTACTTAGTCGTTCCCCTTCTACCGTGAGGTGTAGAGGTTTGGAAGAGAGAGCGCCAGACTATCCTATCGGCTGTCTTCCTCCTGGCCTGGTTCCATTCTAGTCCTCAATCCTTCAAAGATTGTCTAATGTTGTCCTCCCAGCGGACTCTGGGTCGTCCTCGGGGTCTGGATCCTTGGCTCTTTGTTTCCCATGCTTGTCGTGGTATCCGATCTTCTCCCATTCTGCAGACATGGCCAAACCATCTTAATTGGGACTGTTCTACTTGGGTCTGCAGGGGGTAGGATTTAAGGCCTTGACGTATCGTCTGGTTGCGTACCATGTCTCTTCTTGTTACTTTAACCACCTTCCTCAGATACCTCATTTCTGAGGTTTGGATCTGGCTTTTATGGGTTGTAGTCATTGCCCATGACTCGCATCCGTATGTCAAGACTGGGACATAGGTGGAGCGGTATACAGCCATCTTCGTTTTCTTACCAACCTCTCTCTTGCTGAGGAATCCTCGATTTATGGCCTGAAAAAGTCTCCCAGCTGCTGCTTTTCGAGTGGCCAACTCTTCTTTGATGCCTCCCTTTCGGTCTATAATAGCTCCGAGGTATTTAAAGTAGTCGACCTGCTCCAGGACCTGTTCTCCCAGCTTAATCTGATGTTTTCTTTCTTCTCGTGATATCACCATGGATTTTGTTTTAGAGCTGCTTATGACCATCCCTCTCTTCTCCAGCTCTTCCTTCCAGACTTGCAGGTTGGATTGGAGATGTGCCTCTGATTTAGCAATCAGGGCAACATCATCAGCAAATGCCAGCTCCGAAATATAGACCTGTCTCATCTTCCAGTACCCCACTGAATACTTTCTTGTTCTCTCCTTACATGCCTTGATGACATCGTCCATAAGGAGTATGAAGAGGTAAGGATAGGATATCACCTTGTCTTACACCAGTGGTGGTCCTGAACTCTTCTGACTTATGGTTTGCTGTCCTCACATAATTTCTGCAAGACTTGTAGAAGCTCTGTATAGCATGAATCAGAGGTGCTGGAATATTCTTCCTTGCCAAACAGTCCCAAAGTTTGCTCCAGGGGACCCTGTCAAACGCCTTTTCCAGATCTATGAACTGTTTAGATATCAGTATATATTTCATGTTGTTGAATGTAGCTTTGGCCATTCCTATTCTCTTCTTGATTTCTGTTTCACATTTGCCATCATCTGTTATTATATGACCAAAATATGAGTAGCTCTTGACTTGGTCGAGGATTTTCCCATTTATGCTTATCTTTAATGTGGGCTTATCGTCTGTTTTGGGAGCCGAGGTAGCATCGTGGTTAGTGCACTGGCTTCCTAGCTCAGTGGTCTATGGTTCGATCCCCAGATGAGGTGGGATTTTTTTAGGCCACAAACGGCTCCTGGGTCGACCCAGCCCCAACTGGGTACCAGAGCAACTTCTGGGAAGGTTAAGGCGGCCGGCATGACGCTGACCACATCACCCCTAGTGTGCCGATCGTCAAGAAAATATGGGCCTAACACCATATTCCCAATATGCCTCAATAGGCGTGTAACAGGATCCTTTACTTTTACCTTTTTATCATCAGTTTTGCTAATTATCATAGTTTTTGTTTTCTCAATATTAATGTCCAATCCATATTCACAACTTATACTGTTCACTTGCTTCACTAGCTCTTTTAAATCCTTTTCACTTTCAGCTAACAACACAGTATCATCTGCATATCTAAGGTTGTTTATTCACCTTCCACTGATGTTCAGTCCTGGCATTTCCTTTATCTGTTTGAAAATTTTTTCGGTGTATAGATTAAATAAGCAGGGGGACAGCACACAGCTTTGTCTGACACCTCTTCTTATGTCTATGTTTGGTGAATAATTCCTTCCAGATCTTACTGTAGCAGTTTGCTCCCAGTAAAGGTTACTGAGTATTCTTATGTCTTTTTCCATCAATACCTATGTCTTCGAGGCATTCAATTATTTTCTCATGATGGACTCTGTCAAAAGCCTTCTTATTGTCAATGAAGCCCATGTACATATTTTTTTGGACCTCTGTATATTTTTCTGCTAATATTCTTAGGCAACATATTGCCTCTCTTGTTCCGCTGTTCCATCTAAAACCAAACTGCTCTTCTTGGATTTTGCTGTCTACCTTTCTTTTTATTCTTTCCTGTATGATTTTGAGCAGTATTTTGAGCAGCTGATTGTTCTGAAGTCTGAACATTCTGTTGCATTAGGTTTTTTGGGCGATTTTATAAAGACTGAGGCAAGGTATAGGTATGTTTTAATTTTGGTTTTCCCTGCCACTCACACTTTTTAGCATAGTCTTCTTCTTCTTCCGTCCTTAACCAAAGACCGACCAAGCAGTCAGAGGCCATCACACCTTGTGGCGTCTTAAGGGCAACAGCAGATTGATTTTCTCTGTTGTAGTTTCCCATCACGCCTAGCGGCGTCTTTAGGGCAACAACAAATAGATCCATCTGCCGTTGTTTCCGTAATCGGTGTGACAAGCCAACGGGTGATCAGCCCATTGGGCTTTTAGCATAGTAAGGAGCGATATTTCTATTTATTTGCTGTCGTGATGGTTTGCCTTGGCTAATTTCAGACCATGTTTCAGTGTGTTTTTGCTAAAGCCATCTATCCTTTTTTTAACTTTCATTTATCCTCTTGTGCATTCTTTGTTAAATGTTTATGGTGTTATTAGGCTGCGTTCTAATGGATGTGCAACCATTTCATTTTCTTTTTTTGTTAATGTCTGATGTTCTTCCTGATTTCTCTGTTTCTCATTCTCTCTCTTATGGTGATGTTTGCATCATTCAATTATGTGACTTGGTCTTGCAGGACACTGATTGCTCTGAAGGCTTCCTGAAAATTCAAGATTTTATGATGTAAATGATCTACATTTTATGATGTTAATTTCTACATTATATTAATTTCTGTATTTGTTAATGTAAAATAATCTACATTTTGTGATGTAAATAATCTACATTTTATGATGTAAATGGTCCACATCATATTCTTTCAACCACAGGCAACATACATCCAGAGAACTGGACTTCTTGTGTAGACATTACTAAACAACAGCGAACGAGAAGAAGAAGAAGAAGATCATATTATTTAAATAGTATACATTTTATGATGTAAATGGTGTACATTTTATGATGCATTGGTCTACATTTTGTGATGTTAATTGTGTACATTTTATGATGTAAAATGTCTACATTTTATGATGTAAAATGTCTACATTTTATGATGTAAATGGTCTATGTTTTTTCTGTCATCAGAAATTGAAGTTGAATGATTTTGTTTCAAGGAGTCAGTTGCCAGATTTGAGAAAAACTATCCATTATGCTAAAAAATCAATCCATATAAGGAAGACCTTACCTGGCCCATATCACAAGGTAATTGACTATACTATTACAGCTGAGTGTGTGATTCCATATTCTGGAATTTGATTTTGTAGAATAAAGTTCTCATCCAAAGCCAGTAACTCTAATAATTTGCTTGGAATGTCTGCAAGTAACATAATTCTGACTGAGGGAAGCAATTATTAAAATAGTAGATTTTTAATAACCTTGTATCTATGGACATCGATGGTTAAGTGGTTAGAACGTCTGCCTTCCAACCAAACGTTGTACATTCAATTCCTGGCAGAGGGTTTTGTTTTGGTGTATTTATTTTATAATTTTTTTTTTTTGGTTAAATTTATTTTATTTGGTTTTGAGGACCATCTTCATTGCACACAGACAACTCCATCAGTGCTCTGATCTCCTCCCTTAGATCACACAAGAAGGATCTCTGCACAGTGCACAAACTCCATAGCACCGACGAGGATCCCAGTGTGTGTATACAGGAATCACACATTTTATAAGTATTTTTTGTGGTGGGTAGGTTTTCCTAATTTTGTAAATTGTGCCAGGGCAGCGGCCGTATGGCCTACTCTTTACGATGCCCAACTGCCGAGGGATTTTTAACGTGTGCAACTTGCACACGGGACCTCTTATTTATCCGCAAAGGCTGGGTATCTAATCTCACTACCCATGAGATCAGGATGGAGTATGACATCATTAGGACCCACTAGTTCTGAAAAAATTTCTATCAAATGTATTCCCTGTACTGGGAACTGAACCCGGTACCTTTAGAATTTAGAGGCGGATGCCATACCTCTTAGCCGCTCCAACGTAATTTTATTTACTTTATTTCAGTCATCCATCTTCAGTTTTTATTAGTGTTTTTGTTTATTATAGTTTCCAAGTGCTTGTGTGTGTGTTAGGGGGCTTACTCGCTCGATGGAAGGTGAATGGTGGAAGGAAATGAAAAGGAAGAAAGTGAATACAGGAGAAATGGTGCCATTGTCAGGATGAAACTGCATACCATAATTCTTTATCATCATTTCTTGACGGGATACTTGCTACTCACATAATAATTGACATGGCTTTATAGTGTATGAAGTTTTGAATTACAGTAAAATGGTCTGTGGTGCTGGAGTGAAATACTCTTGATCTGAATCAGTTTTACAAGCAAAAATCAATAATAGATTTGACATTGTGAATTTAACATATGTTAGCTTGGGTTAACTTTCTTTGATATTGCACTGCGTGGCCGCCATAACAAGTCAAGCAAGAAAAGTAGTTTGAATTTGTAACAGAAAAGAAAGTTTAGCCCTTGCATTAGTGCACACGCACTGTGTAATTCAAGAAGATCTCTGAAGAGACAAAGAAATAATAGGATTACTAACAGGGCGACTAATATGAGGTTGTGCTTGGGGCTGACAACCTCATCATGTGAAACAAATTGCCACAGAAACCGCCGCTACAGGAGCATGTGAATGCTTGGTGCAGGCTTCCTGCAAGTGGTTCCAGCTGCAGTGGTGGCTCCATTCTCCAGTTAGAACGCAAAGGAAAATGATGATGATGATTCTAGATCACACTGATGCTAATTAATGTGTTTGCTTGTTCTTAGTTTAAATTGGGTATGTCCCTCATGAGGCTTGCATTCAATATGAAGAGCTGGGATGCATGTGGAGGAGGCTCAGAGTTGTCTGGCCCGGACGCGGTGACAGAAGGAAACAAGTACATTGACAGGGCACTGAAAATATTCATGGAGGTAATGAAGTTAACTTTGTTATAGTTGCATTATAATTATGTGGTTATAGTTTGTCTATTTGTAGTTATTTGAGAAATTAAGTTTTTCCTTGTTAAGTCTTAAAAGTTACATCCTTGTTCAGTCTTAAAAGTTACATCCTTGTTAAATCGTAAAAGTTACATCCTTGTTCAGTCTTAAAAGTTACATCCTTGTTAAGTCTTAAAAGTTACATCCATGTTCAGTCTTAAAAGTTACATTCTTGTTCAGTCTTAAAAGTTATATCCTTGTTAAGTCTTAAAAGTTACATCCTTGTTAAGTCTTAAAAGTTACATCCTTGTTAAGTCTTCAAAATTACACTATGTCTGGGCTGTTCAGTTTTTGCCCAAACTTATGTCTGTTTTTTTTTTTTTTTTTTGTAGGTTTTTTATTTTATTTATTCGTTTTCTCAGCTTCAGAAGGATGTTGAGAATACCCTGGACAGAAAAAAGAGCAACAGAGAAGTAGTGCACTCACCAAATGTAGAGGAAAATTGGCTCCTAAATACCATTGCAATAAGGAAGCTAAAATTTGTCGGTCATATAAAAAGACTGGAAAAATTAGTAAAGGAAGGCATGGTGCCTGGAAAAAGGGGAAGGGGACGACCTAGACGACGGTGGATCCAGGACATCACAGAGAGTCTGAACTTGTCTTTGGATGATGCAGGTCGACTTGCCCAGAATCGTGATGCGTTCAGAGCAGCTGTAATGGAGACAACATTCTGGAGAGAATACGTATCATGATGATGATTTATTTGTTATAACACGTTACCTCTGTTAGGTTATGTTTACCTTATGTAGTTCCCAGGGGTCTCTGAGGAAAGAAAAGGACTGCTGCACCCTTATTGTTAATGTTAATCAGAACCGACATCATTGGGCAAACCCATAGGTACTCAGTCTCCCTCAGTATATGTCAAAGAGTGTGAATGCTAACTGTTCCCTGTAGCTTACTGGTTGTATATACAATGGATGCATCCTCTCACACGTCCATTTCTGCTAGCCTTACGTTTGGTTGCCAAATTCCAACATTCTTAACCTTAATGATTCGTCTATTGCAGTGTCATTCTCTAACAGGCAATCATTACTTGTTCTCAGTATCTCTCCTTTATCCATATCCCGCTACTGCAACCTTAAGGTGGCTAACTGAAACTTCATTAACAAAGGCAGTCACTGTATCAGACTCATTCCATGCTTTGTAAGGTTCAGAATAGTTGGCTACAGCATGAATGGAAAACATTCATAGAAGCTTCAAATCTGCAGGAGCTGGTGTGAATCATGCAGAGGTATGCGATAATGAGAGAGCTGACATACTAGCATCAAGTGCTCCTTTAAGTATGTTGTAAGAGTTGACTAATAAGTGATTGTGTATGGGGCTAGCAACATCAGCATGTAAAAACTTAGTTCTGCAGAAACTACCATTGCAAGAGGGCTTAAATACTTTAATGCAGGCGTCCTGTAAGGTGACCAGCTGCTGCGATGGTGGCTCCATACTTCATAAGGAATGGAAAAGAAAAAGGGAATTACGTTCTCATACATGTGTACACAAGGGCCTGAGTGGTACAGGAAAGTATCTGTCCATGCAGTGCATAACGGAAAAGAAAAAGGGAATTACATTCTCATACATGTGTACACAATGGCCTGAGTGGTACAGGAAAGTATCTGTCCATGCAGTGCATAATTCTTAATGGCTTGTTTAGAGTTGCTAAAGACTGGACACTCAATAAAACAGTTGCAAAAAAGATTACATCATTTGAAATGAAATGCTACAGAAGGATGTTGAGAATACCCTGGACAGAAAAAAAGACCAACAGAGAAGTACTGCACTCACTAAACGTACAGGAACATTGGCTCCTAATCGCAATAAGGAAGCTGAAATTTTTTGGTCACATAAAAAGACATAATAGCCTGGAAAAAACAGTGATGGAAGGCATGGTCCCTGGAAAAAGGGGAAGGGGTCGACCTAGACGACGGTGGACCCAGGACATCACAGAGAGTCTGAACTTGTCTTTGGCTGATGCAGGTCGACTTGCCCAGAATCGTGATGCGTTCAGAGCAGCTGTAATGGAGACAACGTTCTGGAAAGAATACGTCACATGATGATGAAAGACTTCATGCATTTCAATGCTATTTATTTTAGGTAGTTCTAAAATAAAATGTTTTTGGGGAAAGGATGTCTAGAATGTTAGGTTATGAAAAGGATACACATTGAACAAACCTGTTGAAAGCATTACAGGACAGTCCTTAACCTGTTGATACCTGGAATCCATGGGGTATGAGAGGCAGAGGTAGACTGAAAAACACCTGGAGAAGACATCTGGGGACAGAAATGAAAATGATGAGGAAGACAGAAAAAGACTTTGAGCTGATGGCGCACGGCAGGAGCACTTGGCATGGGCTTGTTGAAGGCCTATGCTCCTTGTGTAGCTGAAGGGTAATGATGGTGAATTTAAAAAATAAAAAAAATCTTTGTTAGGCATAAGCTTCTGTCAGCCTGTATGTGGTTCTCCCTATGTCTATCTCTGATGTAGAGTAGCAGACCTGTGCATTTCAAGACACATTCTCCTTCATTCTGTATCCATCATTTTCCCGAAAACCATAACACTGTATTTGGGATCAAGAGGTCATCATTCACTTGCTGTGCGACTGAGTGTGTTCAAGTACAGTCAAAATGTGAAGGATGACAACATGAAGAAAAAAAATGTGGTATTGATCATAACTTGTTGTTTATCAAAACACGCGAAAAATAGTAATCGATACGTTGTTTTACTGATGTAGTTCCTGGTGGTCTTTGAAGAGACAAAGAAAGAATAGGACTACTGATCCTTCAGGCATGACATACAAGGCAACTAATATGAGGTGGTATATGGGGAGGGGGGGGGGGGGGCCTGGCAACCTCATCTTGCAAAACAAATAGCTACATAAACCACTCCTGCAAGAGCAGGCTTCATGCATGACCAGCTGCAGTTGTGGCTGCATGCTCCGTAAGGGGCATAAAGGAAAATTATGGTGACCTATTGTTTTAACAACTATTCATGCAATTATAACTTCATTATATTAAGCTAGTGTTGTCACAAAAAGTACAGAACATTCCCATTGACTGTAACATTTTTTCAGTAATGTGGCTTACAGTAACTTTGCTGTACATTGTTTTCCAGTTGAGTGATATGGGCCACTATGCAGAAGCTTTAATGACTAAAGGTGTCCTAGCTCCAAGGGGAAGTATGGAGCAGTTAAAGGTAGGATTATTTAGTACCGTATATACTCGAGAATAAGTCGATCCGACTATAAGTCGACCCCTAGACTTTAGGACTTAAAATCGTCCAAAATTAAAGACTTGTATATGTCGAATTAGTTTTTCATTGATTCGGAATTCCAGCATTGCATTGGAATTTCCTAGGCTTATTGCTAATTTTCTCACTTTCAGCTTAACCCTTTCCCGTCTAAAATGCTTGAAATCGCGGTCAATGTGTACTCCAGTTGAAATTTGTGACTTAATAGGAATTCAAACGTGTATTACTTAAGATATTTGGATAAAAACATTTGATGAAGCAGCAAGTTTATGTCTGTAGGGTACCAGTGTGCGTTGATAAGGGCTGGGGGCAACACTGACCAGTTTCATAAATCTTTTTTTTTTTGGTTTTTTTTTCTTTGCTCGAATATAAGTTGGGGATACGTTCTTTAACCTTTTGAACCCGAGGACCCGAAATTTCGGTCCGTGTGTAAATAATCCATTCCCCGAGCGACCGCTATCTCGGTCTGGCACACCTAGCTTAGCAATACGGGGCCGGAATGGAAATGTGTGAAAAATAATGACGTCAGGAAGTACACATGTTTTGTGGAATGTTACCACGAAGTGATAATATTTTGCAATTTTTTAATTGTTTTCATAATGAAAAGGCGTGTTGAAAATCCAGGAAATAGCAGTTCTAAAAGGCTAACAACGGAACAAGCTGTTGAACTTGTGCTCAATGATTCAGAGGATGATGAATTAGATTTAGATGGTGATTATTCTGAAAGTGACATCGAAATTGAATCGAGTGACGGAACTTGTGAATCAGATTATGATCAAGCTAGTTCTAACCCTGTTCCTGGCCCCTCAGGGATCGGGCTATGGTACAAGGACGTGGAAAGGGGTGTATCCCACATAATGTATCAAGTAAATTTGATACAGGTTGGTCTCCCGCAAATATATTCAGACCTATGTCTACCGTAGACACAACATTTGTGGAACAGTTAGGCCCCAAGAATATTCCAGAATCAATTTCTCCTGAGAGTAAAGCCATTGAATTTTTGGAACTTTTCCTCGACAGTAATTTCTGGCACAATTTGTGTGAGCAGACAAACAGACGTGCTGAGGAAGTAAAAAGTCAACCAGCTACTATGCTAAAAGTTATAAAGATGTAACAGTGCCAGAGATAAAAGCATTCTTTGGACTGCGTCTTCAAATGGAGCACAGTGTGAGTAAACCACGTTACGAAGATTACTGGTCCAGCTCGTCTTTGAACTTCATTTCCCAAA
>JAMPIV010015047.1:815000-906523 GCA_024509875.1 Oreohelix idahoensis
TTGAGCTCGTTCAAGAAAACCATCATCATCATCATCGTGACATATCCAGCCTAAGCATAGAAGCTGAGAAAAGGGAATGGAATTTTTACAGCTGAGAGGGTGAGGTGAAGTATAAAGAAGGAAACCATGAGCATCAGTAGGTTTTATAAAAAATGGAAGTTTTTAGACCACTGGTGCTAATCTGCACAGAAAGGTCAAGAAAGTTGACTGATTATATATATAAGGAGGAAGAAGGAAAATGTTGATGATGATGATGATGAAAATATTACAAAAATGTAGATGGATTCGTGATAATGTTATTTTCAACTTAGAGATGTATAATACAGTAAGTCATGGGCGGAATACACACATTAATAATACAACAATTAACTTCTTTTGAATGATGTATCATGAATAAGTCATTCCATCAGTAATATAGCAACTCATGACAGCTGGAGCATTAAGCTACATCTTTAGATGAGCAACTGGCTGAGGATCCTCCACGAACCTGAGCTTCTCCTTGAAGTAAGCATTGGGAGTTGACTCTTTTCTTAAGTTTCCTCTCAAGAAACAGTTCTTGGTAGCAGGAAATGTTGTCATGAACACCTTGCTTTGCCTTATTGCTTTGCTGCCAGTCAGGGTCATTATCAATGAACTGGTCCATGATTTGTGTGATCGTGGTGATGCTACTGTTGAATTCTGAGTTGAGATTTATCTCTGGTGTTTCCTTTTCTGCATCAGGGGCTTTGCTGTGCCAATTCTCGAAATGTGTTATTGCTGAGGCTCTCACCATGATACATCATTAACATCCTCCAGTCCTGTTTTACTGGCCAGTTCAGTGGTCCTTTTTATGACCGGTTTTGATTGAAGTTCTAACAGGGGTTTGGTTTTGGTGTTAAGGACTATCTTCATTGCACACAGACAGCTCCATCAGTGCTCCGATCTCCTCCCTTAGATCACACAAGAAGGATCTTAGCACAGTGCACGAACTCTATAGTACTGGCAAAGTTCCCAATATGTGTATATAGGAATCACACATTCTAGAAATATTTTTGTGGTGGGTAGCTTTCCTAATTGTTTTTAGTTTTTGCCAGGACATTGGCCATATGGCCTACTCTTTATGATTTCCAACTGCTGAGGGATTTTTAATGTGCGCAGCTTACGCATGGAACACCCTATTGTTTTGCCCTTATCCGAGAAAGCTAGACATCTAATCTCATTACCCAGGAGAGCAGGGGAGAGTATGACATCATTAGGAACCACTGGTTTTGAAAAACATTTCCATCAATTATATTCCATGTACTGGGAGCGAATCCGGTTCCTTTAGAATTAGAGGCAGACACCATACCTCTTAGCCACTCCAACCCTCCTAAAAGGGGGTATTACTGTACTGTTTATCAATTCTGTTGTTGACTTTCTTTCCATGACATGATGTCAGACTGCTCAGTATCTTCTCTCTTTTTTCATTCTGTCTCTCTCTTTCATTCAATCTTTCTTGTTATCACAGTATATTCCAGCTTTCTTCTTCTCATAACTTGCCCAAAGAAAGTTGATGGCCTCCTTCCAATGTGAGTAAAAAGATTCCTTTATGCAATGGCTTCTTTCAGGACATCCTTATAACTCTTTTTAGTTGTCCTTAACGGTCTTCTGTAAAACCTTTTCTTTATGGCTTGTTTACTAAATGTTCATGACTCACTTCCTTATGTTAGAATTGGTTGTATGAAACACTGAAGAACTTCTGACAGAAGGCAGGGGGAAATCAATTCGAAATGCCCATTACAGAGTCATGTTGAGAAATAATTGCATTTAATATTACTTTGAATCAGTTATCATGTATTAATCATCACACTGTATACTGTCTCCAGGGAGGTTGAGAATCAAAAGTTCTGATCTGTCTTGCACAATATTTTCTTCATATTTTAGTCATCTTTATACAAGTATACCTCGCTTTATTGCCCTTCGCAGATATTGCGCTGTTTTTCACATTATTCATGTTTATTTATTAGAACGTGCCTTCTTCTTCCGATAGATTTTGGCTCTCCACCAGCAAAAAAATTACGATTCGCTGAAGGCTCAGATGATGAAGTTTAGCATTTTTTTTAGCAATAAAGTATTTTAAATTTTACAATACACTGTTTTTTTAAGACCTAGCGCTATTGCGCACTTCATAGACATAGTGTAAACATGATTTTAGGCTTTTATACGCACTTGGAAGCACACACAAAAAATTGGTATGACCCGCTTTATTGTGATATTCGCTTTATTGCGGTGGTCTGGAACCGAACTCGTAATATCTCCGAGGTATACCTGTATCCCCACTTTGTTAAACCACATCTTTCTTCTTCGTGTCTCCTAGTCCAATTTGTAGCAAGTAGCACTAGCTAATTTTTCCAATTAGGACTTGTTTCACCACCATCATCATTTCTCGTTTCACTCCTTACGAAGCATGGCGCCACCACCGAAGCTGGCCCCCTTACTGAGAAGTGGTATTCTATCCACCTAAGATACAGAACATTATACCTTCACTAAAGAGGTTATATTTTATCCATCTGAAATTACAGGACATTATACAATAACTGAGAAGTTGTCTTTCAGCTGCCCAGGATACACGAAATTATGATGTGGTTGATCTGCGGCTAATATGAGGTTGTGCATGGCCGACTGGGTTATGAGAACATCGACAACACACAACAGAAATGGAATCCAGTTGACTCTGACTAAGCAGTTGGATGATCTGGATTTTGCTGATGACTTGGCTGTTCTGTCCCATAACCGTAATCAGATGCAGGACAAATTGAAAACACTCGATGAGAGGTCACAGCAATTGGGTCTGAAAATACACACGGAAAAGACAAAAATAATGAGAATAAATGCAGGTAATGATAACAGGGTTGAACTTGAAGAAACACCACTACAAGATGTAGAATTGTACACATATCTTGGCAGCAATGTAGACAAAGTTGGAGGGACAGACAGTGATATCAAAATAAGAATACAAAAAGCAAGAAGAGCTTTCATTGCATTGGGAAATATATGGCGATCAAGAAATCAGATCCAACACGAAAATCATCATCATCATCTCAGCCCGTAACCCGTCATGGGTCGTAGGGGTGCCATGGTGGAAGCATCAGCAGACAGTGTCCTCCACTGCTCTCTATCCTCAGCAATGCGTACAAGTGTGGAAAAACCGTGTCCTGCCCATTCTTTGATGTTATCAGCCCAGGATTTTCTCTGCCTTCCTCTTCTCCGTTTACCTTCGACTGTTCCCTGGAGGATCGTTTTCGAAAGGGAGTCATGACGAGTTACATGCCCAAACCAGGCAAGCTTTCGACGTTTCACTATTGACAAAAGTGGTTCTTGGTGGCCTGCATAGGTGTTTATCTTCTCTCTAACATAGACATTTGTTTTGTGCTCTTTATAGCAAATGCGCAGAATTCTTCTATAACATTTATGCTCGAAAGCCTGAATCCTTCGCTCTGTATCTGCAGTGAGTGTCCAGCCCTCACACCCATACAAGAGAATAGATAATACAAGTGATTTGTATAATTTGATCTTCACAGGAAAACTGATGTTACTTTTCCAGATCACATTCAACCTTGTCATGGCAGCTGAGGCCATCTCAAGTCTTGTCTTGATTTCTTTACTTGATCTTCCATCACTACATATAGTGGACCCAAGATATTTAAAGGTGTTAACTTCTTCTAACGTTTGCCCATTTAACGTAATGTTGGTCGGAACATGTTTCTTATGGCTATTCACCAATATCTTGCTTTTTTCTATATTAATTTCCATCCCATACGTTCTTGTTACTTTCTCCAGTCTAGAGGAAAGGTCTTGAAGTTCTGATTCTCAACTCAAATATGAAGTCAGTACTATTATATAGCTCTAAAACATGGAGAACATTGAAGACAACAGCCAAAAAGCTACAGACTTTCATAAATGGGTGCTTGCATAGAATAGAAGGATTAAAATGGTATGACAAGGTTACCAACGTGGAACTGATGACAAGAACCAGACAAGTGAAGAAGACGATGGCGATGGATAGGACACACACTGAGGAAACCTGTTGATAGCATTACAAGGCAGTCCTTGTTCTGGAACCCCCAGGGCAAGAGAGGCAGAGGTAGACCAAGAAGCACATGGAGAAGAGAACTGGATACAGAGGTGAAAATGATGAGGAGAACGTGGAAAGAACTTGAGATGATGGCACGTGACAGGAGGACTTGGCATGTGTTTGTTGAAGGCCTATGCTCCTTTGGGAGTGGAGGGTTATGATGATGACGATGAGAGGTGATCTGCTAATATGAGAGGCTAATATGAGGTTGTGCATGGAGCTAGTAACCTCATCATGTCAAACAAATTGCCACAGAAACTATCACTACAAGAGCATGTGACTACTTGGTGCAGGTTTCCTGCAAGGGGACCTGCTGTAGTGGTGGCTCCATGCTTCATAAGGGACGCGAAGGAAATTGATGATGAAAGGTGATCTCAGAGCTTATCTTTTATCCAGAGTTATAAGACACTGTTGTCTTATCTTTTATCCAGAGTTATAAGACACTGCGTTGTCTTGTTACTGCGTTAGCTCTTGGTCAGACACTGTGTTACAAACTAAGATCATTTATCAGCTCCATACTTCATGCCATAACTGTGAGCTTATCTTTTGTCCATGCAGGATTACAAGAGATCATATCAATATTTCAAGAAATGGGCTCGTCTTAGTGAAGAAATCATGGGACCTGACCACCCAAAAACGCTGAGAGCTAAGGGTGTGCTACGAGAGTCTCGCTACCGTCGCATTGCCATGGAGCTCGGAGAGTGGGTAGAAGACAGCGAACAACTACAGGTATGGTTAGACTTGTCTTTGGAACCACTTCATTTTATTTTCCAACTATAGTGAGTGTTCTTCACCAGTTTCATGGATTTATGATTATTTAGTAACTTACTGTGGGAATTTACATGGTACTTTTCTTCTTGTCACCCACTACACAAGTGTTCTACAATGGAGAGACTTACTTTTAAGATAGTGCATTATCACTCCACCCATTTCACATACCAATTTTTAATGTGGAAAGATTTACTGCCTAATTGTACCTGGTACCTATTTCTTCCATCAGTTCTAAAAATTTTGCTATTATGTATCAAGACTTTAATACTGAAGTTTACTTACTTAGTCGTTCGTCTTCTACCCTGCGGTTAGAGGTTTGCCAGAGAAAGCGCGATACTACCCTATCGGCTGTCTTCCTCCTAACCTGGTTCCAATCTAGTCCTCGGTCCTTCAAAGATGTCTAATGTTGTCCTCCCAGCGGACTCTGGGTCGTCCTGGATCCCTGGCTCGGGTTTTCCAGTATCTGTCATGGTAGCTGATCTTTTCCCATTCCACAGACATGGCCAAACCATCAAAAAGGACATATCAAGTTTTAAGGATCCACTTTTGCTACTAATGCACTAAAAGAAAAAAATATATAAATGTTCCCATACATTCTGTTGCATAGAATAAAATTGGAATGCTGGTTATCAGCATTTTGTCATATCATTCACAAAATAGTATAAATTTGTGAAAGATATGAACAATTTCTCATTAATACATTCATTTGCTCATTGAACATATCTTGATTTCATATCATTATACTTAGTTTATCTTTCTGTTATCTTTTAAGCAAACTTCACACCTGTAATCTCTACACAATAATACAAGTTAATATCCTTACTTCTTCATTGTCATATACACCATCAGAGTTTTTACATTGAATTAAAAGTACAACTTGTGATACATGATTACCTGTTTTGCCTAGCTGGTACCCCGGTGTCATTCATTTTCAAGAGATGGTTCAGAGGACTTCTGAATGAATACATTTCATGTACATTTTTTCGGTTGTACAAGTAATTAATGTTGGTGGCCAGAGTAAATACTTACTTACTTACTTAGTCGTTCCCCTTCTACCGTGAGGTGTAGAGGTTTGGAAGAGAGAGCGCCAGACTATCCTATCGGCTGTCTTCCTCCTGGCCTGGTTCCATTCTAGTCCTCGGTCCTTCAAAGATTGTCTAATGTTGTCCTCCCAGCGGACTCTGGGTCGTCCTGGGGGTCTGGATCCCTGGCTCTTTGTTTTCCATGCTTGTCGTGGTAGCCGATCTGCTCTTATTCTGCAGACATGGCCAAACCATCTTAGTTGGGACTGTTCTACTTGGGTCTGCAGGGGGTGGGATTTAAGTCCTTGACGTATCGTCTGGTTGCGGACCATGTCTCTTCTTGTTACTTCAACCACCTTCCTCAGATACCTCATTTCTGAGGTTTGGATCTGGCTTTTGTGGGTTGTAGTCATTGCCCATGACTCACATCCATATGTCAAGACTGAGACATAGGTGGAGCGGTATACAGCCATCTTCGTTTTCTTACCAACCTCTCTCTTGCTGAGGAATCCTCGATTTATGGCCTGAAAAAGTCTCCGAGCCGCTGCTTTTCGAGTGGCCAACTCTTCTTTGATGCCTCCCTTTCGGTCTATAATAGCTCAGAGGTATTTAAAGTGGTCGACCTGCTCCAGGACCTGTTCTCCCAGCTTAATCAGATGTCTTCTTTCTTCTCGTGATATCACCATGGATTTTGTTTTAGAGCTGCTTATGACAGGCTAGAGTAAATAATTAATAAAACTCCTTCATGAACTGTAGTTAAAGATAGTTACTTTCTTTGTTGTTCCTCTTCTGCTCTAGGGTGCAGAGGTTTGCCAGAGAAAGTGCCATACTATTCTATCAGCTGTCTTCCTCCTGACCTGGTTCCAATCTAGTCCTCAGAGATTGTCTAATGTCGTTCTCCTATGAAACTCTGGGTCGTCCTGGAGGTCTGGATCCCTGGCTCTTAGTTTCCCATACTTGTCATGGTAGCCGATCTTCTCCCATACTTCAGACATGGCCAAACCAATGTAGTTGGGACTGTTCTACTTGGGTCTGCAGGGACTGGGTTTTGAGGCCGTGTTGTATAATCTGGTTGTGGACTATATCTCTTCTTGTTACTTCAAACACTTTCCTCAGATACATCATTTCTGAGGTTTGAAAAAAGGTAGTTACAGATACATAGATTATCCCTCAGTCTCAATTGTCTTATGGCAGAGGTCGGCAAACTCAGCCTGAGGACTGGAGGTGATCCGCTGATTCAACAATATATCAGCCTTTTCAATCAGTGAACCATTTTTTATGTCACAGCAACTTGAGAATAGTGTTAGTTTTTACATTCTTGTTAGCATTTTTTAAAACTCTGTAGGCATTTTCAAAAGAAGAATTTTTCAAAATCCTTTTAGCTGTATTATTTGAGGAGTTTCCACCGAACTTTGAAATGGAACTGATTGGTCTTGTTTACGATGAGAATAGATGAATTCACTTTGTGCATTGAAATAGTAAGTAGCGGACCTTGGAGATTTGAGCTTGATTTCTTGGTGAATCACCTTGTGACTAAGTGATCTTGATTTATAGACTTATCAACTTGTGATTATGTGATCTTGATTCTAGAAATACGCTTCTGAGTGAGTTGAACTTGAAATATAGGAGAATCAACTTGTCTGTGCTTTAACTTGACTCAGGCGGTAAGCTTTTGAGTGAGTTGAACTTGATATATGTATAAGCGAATGAACTTGTGAGAACTTGAGAAACAGGTGAATAAATGCTGCGCCACCATTTACAAACTCTGGCATAGAGATCTTCCTTGTAACTTAGGAAGTGTATGATGTCCTGTCTTGTGAATTCTGCTATCTGGACATACGCTTTGCTAGATTCTTTCCGATTAGGTACCAAACACGTAATGTGTAAACTCAGACTTCCGCAGGACTGAAGACACAAATGTGTTTTCATAAGTTTCTCATCTAATATCAGTAGCTGACTTTCTTTTATCTTATTCCTCACTATGGCTTCTTCCTAGCTGATCATTCTGTTTTTACTTCTCTTATTATGGTACATGACATGAGGCGCACATGACAAGTGTTAAATATATTGAGAATGAAAGTGTGTGCTAATGTACGTCTGTAATGATGATCTAACATTCTAGATGAAGGTGAGGTATATAACTATGAATTACTTTATGAGAGAAAAAAATCTTTTATGTGATTAACCATTAACAAATAAAGGTAATGGAAAAAAAACAGTTTTTCACACATTTAGCTATGAAGCTAAGTGCAAAAAGCAACCTTAAATAATGAAAAAAAATAAATTACTAGTAATTGTTCTAAAATTTACTAACTTCGTTTTCCCTTTGCGAAGTCCTTAAGAGTAAGATGAAATTCCGCAGGTATGAATATTATAAATCCACACAGAAATGAAATTTAGGAACAAGCTGTGAACCAGCTAAGCTGAGGGAAACTCTTCCACTTTTGCTCCACAATGCTGGAAAATCCGTACTAGCTTGTCATTATATTTCGGGTTGCCGATATGCGAGAAGCCGTTGACTCTGTCCTGTAGCTCTGCACTCTAATCCAGTAGCTAGGTGTCCATCTTGCTATGCAACATCATCATGCTGGCATGCCATTTCAGTGCACGTCAATCGCTAAAAGTGGGTGGGCTCTTACAACCAACTCTTCACTCCGTGCTGCATGTTTGTTTGCAAGACACATTGTGGTTTTGGATTGGTCGCCTGATTCAGAAATTATCTGCCCTTGGCCGACCCAGTCTTTTCGTGGCTCGAGTTAAGTCCCCTTGTGTCGCTTTGCTGGCAGGGGCGGCTTCCTTTAATCTCTTTCAGTGTCCCGTCATGTAGACTACCATCTGGTAACTAACATTCAGTGCGTGTCACGAGTCCTTTGTTGTTGATTGCTCTGGTGAGCAGGCTGTTATGTCCCAATGTGGTGACACTCGTTTTTTTAAACAGGGGATTAAAGTATCAAACAAATTCTTTATATTCCCCATGTGGACGTCTCCCGCGCTAACAGTAATATATACCAAGCCAGGTGTATTCTAAAACATAATGTACAGTTTGAGAAATCCCGCGCTAACAGTAATATATACCAAGCCAGGTGTATTCTAAAACATAATGTACAGTTTGAGAAAAAGCAAAGGTGGGATTTAAGTTACACTTAGGTAAAAAAAATCCATGATTAAGAAAGATCACTTAAAAAAATGATGAAAGAGCACAAACAACAGAGAAATAAAATTAGAGATGATGATAAAGGTACCGGGCGATAAAGCAGAACACTTTATCACACCGGCCCACCTGTAAAAAAAAAAAAAGTTTCCCCACCCCTGTCCTAGTATAATAAATGTTGGTTTCCTGTTTCTTGAAAGAATGGTGGTTACTTCTGTTGAAAATTCTAAATGATTAATAACTCAGACAGGATAAAGTTACCTTGAGAATCAGTTAAAATGTGTTTTGATCCAGGTCATGTAGACTATTATAAATACAACAAGGGATAGACATAGTTTGTGTGGAGAGGCATCCCTTCAAGATGTGGATTCATAGATATATCTTGGCAGCAACATTGACAGAGTTGGAGGAATGGGCAATGATATCAAGATAAGAATATGATAGGCAAGAGGAGTTGTCATTGCATAAGGAGATATACACAGAAATCAAAAGATATCAAGTTGTGCACAAAAATAAGAATATTCAACTCGGCTGTCAGTTGTGTGGCTGTCAAACATGAAGAACAGCAAAAACAGCAACCATAGAAATGCCATACTTTCATAAATGAGTTCTTGCGCAGAATATAAGAATTAAAATGGTATGACAATATCAAACAGATAAGGAGGGGAAACCTGAGGCCTGTATCACTTCTGTTGTTTTTCTGTTGTCTAGTGTTCTTCCTCTTTATTTCTCATGAATGCCCGAAACATACCTTTGTGTATTATTTATTTATTTATATGACAAGATTGACCAGTGTGGAACTGACGACAAGCACTAGAGAAATACCGGGTAACAAGGAGTGAAAACAAGGCATTAGTTATGGATAGGACACACACTGAGGAACCGATTTGACAGCACTACAAGAACTTCATTTTTCTGGAAACCCCTAGGGTAAAAGAAATAGAGGGAAACCTAAGAACACATAGAAAAGGGAATAGGAGATGAGCTTAAAAAAAGGATAAGAAGACTTGGAGAGATCCTGAATGGATGGCACATGACAGGAAGGCTTGGCTTGTTCTTGCCGAAGACCTGAACTCCACAGGGAGCTGAAGGGTAAATATGATAATTATTGTGGTAGTACAAGGGGATTGACATAAGTCTGGGGCCTGACCATGAAGGAGTCACAGGAGGAAGATGAAACTTGGCACATTTAAAGTTCATCATATTTGCACTGAATGCGTGAAGTACGCGTTTGTTTCTTCAATGCGTTTTCCCTCTACGGTGCACGGCGCAATGTACCCTATTGACCGGATCTGCTGCTCCAAAGATTTGACAAAACAGTGGAAAAGAAGGAGGCCAGAGCTGTGATAAAATTTCTGATGTTTCAGGGAAAAACACCTACAGAAATACACAGGGAGATGGAACCAGTGTTTCGTGATTCTTGTCCTTCATATACTTCGGTAAAAAACTGGTGTCAACAGTTTAAGTGCGGCCGCTCAAATGTTGCTGATCTGCCAAGATCTGGTAGACCAGCCTCAGAGTGAAACGATGAAAATGCAACAAGAGTGAAGAAAATCATTGACCAGGATGGAAAAATGACAATTGTGGAGATAGCTAGTAGAGTAAAACTAAATGAAAGAACAGTTTATTAGAATTTTACACAACAGACTGAACATGAGAAAAGTGTGTGCACGCTGGGTTCCGCGACTGTTGACACGTGAACAGAAGCAAACGAGGGTAAATTGCTGTCAACAGTTGCTCAAAAAGTGTCAGTCACAAAATTTTTTGGAGACCATGGTGACAGTAGGTGAGACTTGGGTACACCAATATGACCCCGAATCCAAAATTGCCAGCATGCAATGGAAAACCCCGGGCTCCCCAACACCTGTCAAGCCGAGAGCGCAGAAATCTGCAGGAAAAGTGAAGCTGACTGTTTTTTGGGATGGCAAAGGTGTCCTTTTGAAAGATTATCTGCCTCGTGGCAACACAGTTAATGGACAGTACTATGCAGATCTTCTCACCAAACTAAGAAAGGTTGTGACCAGGAAACGAGGGATAATACGCACTCAAAATCTTACTTTGCTTCAAGACAACGCGCCCTCTCACAAAGCACGGCTTGTGCAGCTAGCAGCCAACGATTTGAATATTGAAATTCTTCCACACCCACCATATTTTCCAGATTTGGCTCCATCAGACTTTTTTCTATTCCCAAATCTTAAAAAACAGCTAAAAGGAAATCATTTTGACAGCGATGAAGAGGTTATACTAGCATGTGATGACTGGTTTAGTTTGAAAAATAGGTGTTTTACTCCCAAGGTCTTTTCAAGGTCAAGCAGAGATGGCAGAAGTGTGTCAATTCAGACGGTGGCTATATTGAAAAGGAATAAACACTATACAAAATTTCAGCTCTCTGTGACATGTCCTTCATGGTCAGGCCCAAGACTTATGTCAATCCCCTTGTAAACTGGGTATCACTTGAATGGCTGAACTACCCCTGAACATGTACATCTTCTCAGCATTGGATGTCCAGCTGTCAGACACTGAAATGACAGGCGATTGATACAAAATTAGATTTCTAACATGCACAGCCATGAAGGATGGCATAGTTGTATGTTGAATATTGATTGTTGAAGTAACAGTAGGGTATATCTGAAGTGGTGCTTTTTTTAAAAACAAGAGTGAAATGACATGTCATATGTTTAATGACTTTATGTCATATGAAGAATGTTTGAATGGATGATGTAAGGCAGATGTGCTTGTTGTGCTTAAGAATAAAATGATATTATTCAGGGATTAAGGCATGAAATTTAAAAAAAAAATGGAGGATAAAGTTATATTGTGCTATTTTTGTGAATTAATAGGATTTGATGTGGTTTCTCAGGATGTAATCATCATAATTGTCTTTCTCCCTTTCTCAGGATGAAATCATCATAAACATTTTTCTCCCTTTCTCGGGATAAAATCATCATAATCCCCTTTCTCAGGATGTAATCATCATAATCATCTTTCTCACTTTCTCAGGATGAAATCATCAAAATCATCTTTCTCCCTTTCTCAGGATGAAATCATCATAATCATCTTTCTCAGGATGAAATCATCATAATCATCTTTCTCAGGATGAAATCATCATAATCATCTTTCTCCCTTTCTCAGGATGAAATCATCATAATCAACTTTCTCCCTTTCTCAGGATGAAATCATAATTATTTTTCTCCCTATAGAGTATGGGACTACCACTGCAGCTGGTCTCCTTATAGGAATTGTGCACCACAGCATTCATGTCTCTCGCAATTTGGTAGTTTCTGTAGTACATTTATTTTACATGAAAAAGGTTGCTAGCCCTTGCACAACCTCATTAGTTGCCTCATGTGACATGCCTGGGGAAGCAGTATTCCTATTCTGCCTTCTCCTCAGAGACCCCTGGGAACTACACAGGACTCTGAATGACATAACGATGTGTTACATTTAGAGATAAAAAAAAGATGTGTTACATTTAGGGATAAAATAATGGTGTGTTACATTTAGGGATAAAATAACTATATGTTACATTTAGGGATAAAAATTTGTGTGTTACATTTGGGGATGAAATAACGATGTGTTACATTTAGGGATGAAATAACGATGTTACATTTAGGGATGAAATAACGATGTGTTACATTTAGGGATGAAATAACAGTGTGTTACATTTAGGGATGAAATAACGGTGTGTTACATTTAGGGATGAAATAATGTGTTACATTTAGGGATGAAATAACGGTGTGTTACATTTAGGGAGAAATAACGGTGTGTTACACTTAGGGATGAAATAATGGTGTGTTACATGTAGGGATGAAATAAGGATGTGTTACATTTAAGGATGAAATAACGATGTGTTACATTTAGGGATGAAATAATGATGTGTTACATGTATGCATAAAATAACATTGTGTTACATGTAGGCATGAAATAACGTTTTACATTTAGGATGAAATAACGTTGTGTTACATTTAGCAATGAAATAATGATGTGTTACATTTAGGGAGGAAATAATGATGTGTTACATTTAGGGAGGAAATAACGATGTGTTACATTTAGGGATGAAATAATGATGTTACATTTAGGGAGGAAATAATGATGTGTTACATTTAGGGATGAAATAACAATGTGTTACATTTAGGGATGAAATAATGATGTGTTGTATTTAGGGATGAAATAACGTTGTGTTGTATTTGTGGATGAAATAACGATATGTTGTTTTGGGGATGAAATAACGATGTGTTGTATTTGGGGATGAAATAACATTGTGTTGTATTTGGGATGAAATAATGTTGTGTTCTATTTGGGGATGAAATAACGTTGTGTTCTATTTGGGGATGAAATAATGTTGTGTTATATTTGGGGATGAAATAACGTTGTGTTATATTTGGGGATGAAATAAACATTGTGTTATATATAGGGATGAAATAACAGTGCGTTATATTTAGGGATGAAATAACTGATTTTTTAAACAGATGAAATAAAGATTCTTTTTATTTAGGGATGAAATAACAATGTGATATATTTAGGGATGAAATAAAAATGTGTTATATTTAGGGATGAAATAATGATGTGTTAAATTTAGGGATGAAATAATGATGTGTTATATTTAGGGATGAAATAACAATGGGTTATATTTAGGGATGAAATTATGATGAGTATATTTAGGGATGAAATAACTGTGTTATATTTAGGGATGAAACAATGTTGCATCTCATGCATTCTTTTACTTTGCAGGAGACTGAAGAAGAGGAAGAAAGATCAGAATCATGTGAAATGGAACACAGCTATGATGATACAGTCAACAACATCCTGATTGTTAGCCAGGATGAGACCTCACTGGAGGCATCTTTAGGTGGCACTCAAGCTGCTGGTGATGGCTTTTCTACTGTATCTGGTTCTGCTTCAGCAGCTCAGCCAGCAGCCAATGCTTCTCCCCCTCTCTTCAACATTGTCCCACTCTTGCCAAACTCCTACCTAGAGTCAGCAGGTTCCAGCAGCCCAGCTTCCAGTGTCTCAGATCGACGCAACATTTCTGCAGATTCATGGTGGCAGCGCAGTCGCCCTAGAGACACATCCAGCTATTTAAGGTCACGCCTGGAAAGGAGTAATGCCATCAGACGTGGCACCGCTTCAGCAGACCAATCTAATTTTTTGCAGCAGCTTGGGGAATTGAGGCATCTGGATAATCCTTATTCAGTCAGTTCCACACAGTCTTACCACAGTTCTGACAGTAACCAGAGATCTACTGCAGAAAGCAGGAGTGACCTAGTATACAGATTCGACAACCTGCTGCGAGAATTAACTCTGAATCGAGGTAGCTCACTGTCAGGTGGCCCCAGCATAACGGAAGCCCTGTGCCAGAGCACTCACTCACAGGACAGTAATCCCAGATCTACCAGGTCAATTTTTGAAAGGTGTCATGTTGGTCATAATTTAACTCGTCCAGTCTCCGAGGTTGTTTCAGACAGTGTTGTTAGTGCTCCTTATAGTAGAAACACAGGAACCGCCCACTGGGAGTCCAACTTTCCACATGCAGCCGATATTGAGTCAGCTCTTCGTGAACATGAATCATTCAACAGGTTTGTGTCACGGGGCAACACAACCACAAGCTGTGACCAAAGTGAAAACCGACTGGGTCTAACCCCCAACAGTTCAGGTGACAGTATTGGTCAGGTGTTTGCCAACGGCTATGTCCCTAGTGATGACGAGGTTGAGAATGAAGCAGACTCGGACCACGAAGGGCATTCAGACAGTGAAAATTTTTACGATGACAATTTTGAAGATTACGATGAGCACTACATTATCTCAGGTGAGGGGAATGTGGTGGCAGATGACTTTGCAGTGAATGAAGGTGATGAAGTGGAGCAGGAGATTGTCGAGCTTGGTTCTGGTGAGGAGTTGGACAATAGGTTTGTGGTTGTGGATTCCATTGACTCTAGGTTCATAGACAGCATTATAGTGGACAACAGATTTGCCAGTGATGATGAAGATGTTGGCGGAGGGGAGATTCAGTGTAGCAGTGAACATCAGGAGAATACTGATAACAATGACACAGAGAGTAACAATGACAGTATGATTAGTCATGGAACATAGCAGAAACCTTCTAGAACCTGTAACATTCTAAGCCTGTTATTTTTATAATAACAGAAAGATTTAAAAAAGTATAACACATACTTTAAATGCATGACAAAAGGAGTAGTCATGCAGAAGATGGACAAAGCAAAGCCAGAGTTACAGTAAATGTGAAAGGAGAGGAAATGAAGTAAGGCAGGGGTGAATGTCAGTTGATTTGTGTTGAAGAATCTCATTAACTCACTGCTGTAAGTTATTTTTGGAGTTCTTATGCTGACCACATTTCACTGTGTTGTTGTCCATGAAAGTCAAACAGATCTGTTACAATCGTATCCTAACTTTGTTACGAGCATCCTTAAGAATATACTGTAGTTTTTGGGTTTTTTTCTCCAGAAAAGAGCATGCTTTGTATTCAAACAGTAGTCATGAATAGAGCCACAGAAACATCCATGTATCCGCTTGCTAAAATTTGATTCTGTCCAGTCAAGCTGGGGTGGGGGGGCTGGGGCTATTTAGTTACAGAAGTAAAATATATTGATGTCAAGTACTTAATTTTTAGCATACAATTCAGTGTTTACTAATATCCGATAGCAGTTTTTATTCAACCCTGGCATCATTTACCTATTCAGTTTTGCTCAGTTTATTCTATATGTTTTATGCTCATTTTTTTTCCCTCAAAATAAATGTTCTTGTTTAACAAATTTTTGTGTGAAGAAAACCACAGTATGACAGCCATGTGTGTTTTTTTTTTTAACTTGTTGGCAGAAATCACAAACCTTTTTTTTCCACACATATCATTCATAAACAAGGTTTCTATTTTAATGCTGACGTTGTGTTTTATACTTTGTTAACCTTTCAGTCATGTTTTTTGTGGAGTGATTAACAATAAGCAATAGATGAATAATCTTTGTCACAAAGTGACCAACTATATACTGTGATGTGCTTGTGTGAGTTTGAATTTTACTATATGTACTGTCCTTTTTTCTTTTTTTTTGGGGTTAAATGCTAGAGCATGATTTTTAAAACTATTTGTGTTTTTATTTGTTAGTATAGTCTGCACATCTGCATCATTTCTGGGATATACCGTAAAATTGAATGCATTGTTGTGTTTGATAATGTAGTTTAAAATTGGATCATCCCCATTATTCTTAGCATTGCTTTTTTGAGTGTAAAATTATCGAGTATCAAAGTGAATTGGAGTGTATTTGAATCATAATGTAGAGAACACTATTTTTTACATTTTGGCTTAACAGTTGTCTGTATGTTTTCAGGGAAGTGACACGTTTTTTGTGGGAAGTTCTATTTATTTGTGGACTGGCACACATGTTTTTAGTGAGTAGCCTTTTTTATATTTGGCGTACATTCCCCAAGGGTTGTTCACCGTCAGCTGGGGGGGGGGGGGATGTTTATATGGTGCACAAATCTCGTCTAAGCTTCTGTGAGAGGAATCCTGTGTACCGTTAATTTGTGAAACTGATTCCATACCATTTTATTTTTTAATTTATATATTTATTTCTGTGAGAAGACTTTCACTAAATTATCTCTAAGACAAGTAGTAATGATGACTGAAGCTAATAACTGGGGAAGAACACATTTCTCAGCCATGACCACAAGGGTGACAGTAGGCCAGCAAACATTTTTGAATAGCAGATCGTAGCCAAACATGAAATATGTTCATAAGCAAGCATGAAATATGTGTACACCCTGACAAGTGATTTCTTGAATGTCATGATTTTACCTAACAGGAGTGTTACACGTTGTCTTGATCTTCTTCTTCTTCCTCGTTCGTCCTGAAAAGGACGTCTGTTTACACCGGAGCTGCGATATCTGCGCCTTTCGGCCCACACATTCGACTTCAGCATAGCATTTTTTGGGACTGGGTTTGCCTTCCCTCTTCGATCCCTACTCTCTCAGCCATACTGCAGTGATGCAGCCTGTTTCCAGGACCACCACGTGGAGGTGGAGTAGGGTCTTGGTCAGCTCTGGCTCACTGACCCTGACGCAAGCAGTCGAGCTATGGGTCGCTGACTGCATTCTCTATTGCTGCATCTTTGGGTCCCATCTTCTTGATCTCAAAATTGTCATGAAGGTTTCTTTCTTTATGTTTGGCCTCTAAACAGGCCTTTTTTTTTTTTAACCTCATCTTTCATGGTGTAAAGACAAGATTCTGAAGAGTCTAATAGTATGACACGTGAGAGAGTACGAACAATGAAATTGCCGGAGAACACAGTGGCTGGTAGCTGTAGCAAGACATGATTACCTCTGCCAGTAATCATAGCACTGGATGATTATGTTGATTCATAACTTGATGTTTTCGCATGGCCTCATAAAAAGCGGTAATAATTTATTTGGCCGGTGAATTGACTCAGGGTGGCAGATTCATTAGCAAAGAACACAGAGATGAAATGAGACAGATTGGACATAAAGCTAGCATATAACACTGTCGCGCTTAATTCATTTCACTTGCAGCTTTAAGCCATTGCATGGGTGCCTATTTTCCTGTTTTTACTTTTTTGGTTCACTCTTGCTATGAAGTACCATGGTGAGCTGACGTTGTTTTCGTTCTTGAGCTAAGTGTATTGCACTGGTGGCTGTGAGCCCTACTGGTGGCTGTGAGCCCTACTTGTGGCTATGAGCACTACTAGCTGCTGTGAGCCCTAATGGCGGCTGTGAGCCCCACTGGCTGCTGTGAGCCCCTGTTGTTGTGGGATTTCTATAATGATTGTCAACCCTCTTCTGCCTCTTTGTCTTCCCCTTGCCCTAAAACTAGATCTTTTACTGTTGTATGCATGAAGCAGTAATTGACATGAAGAATAAGACTACTGCGACCTCAGACATGTTGTAAGAGGCAGCTAATATGAGGTTTACCATTGGACTGGCAGCCTCATCATGTCAAAAAAATGACCAGAGAAAACACCACTGCTAGAACACGTGAATGTTTTGATGCAGGCTTCCGGCAAGTGGTGGCTCTGTGCTGGACAGGAAACAAAATGGGAAATTAATGAATGATTCATAGGAACCTTTGGGAACCAGTAACACACCAGGAAAAAGTTGATTGAAGTGATAGCAGGAACCTAAGGTTGGCTATAGCTTTCTTCAGGCATACATCAAGCTTACATCTTGAGGGTGTTCTAAGGAAAAGCAATGCATTCAGAACCATTTGTCAACACATTATATTCTCTAGTGGAGAAGCTGAAGTTTCTTAAAATATGCAAGTCTCATAATCAACATTTATACCAAAAGGAATGTTTTATTTTTGTAATTCTACTCTGAACCACAAGTGCTGACTTGCTACCAGTTTTCAGAAGATGGCCATCAATGTTAAGAGGTCAGTATAATTATCTTCATGAAGTGGTAGAATCTGGTAATTGGCTTATTGTACTTGCTCTGATTGCCATTGCAGCCTGAGTATAGATGGTTAGCTTGTCGCTTGAAGGCAAGTTAAACTGTTTTATAACAGTGTGACTCTATAACAGGGGTTGGCAACCCAGGAGCTTTTGGGATCTACTTTAGTAACACTGAGCCCTCTAAAGATCTATCATGTGTGTGTGTGTGTGTGTAATTTTAAGAGGAAGGGGGGGGGGGGAAGAGAGAGAGCGAGAGAGAATCATGAACCTTACAAAAGAAAAGATCGCGTTCATATCTCATGCAGTTCACAAATATATTTTAGTAGCCAGCTCAAGAGTTTTCATTTGGAATGAGGGAAAAGTGTATTAAATCCCGGGAACACTGCGATTTTAAATGTCGGCGGGAGAGATCTGGTCTGAAATTTCCTTAGTTTAAAAAGTTTTTGTTTTGTTGTTCCCTGCAGTCTCCTAAAGATCTACCAAATCATCCACTGGGATCTACTTGTAGATCAGGATCAACTAGTTACTGACTGCCTGCTCTCTAATATAGTTAAACAGGGAATCAGCTGGGTAGCTGGCTTGAGACTATGTAGGCTGTTTTTCTCAGCTGAATCCTAGGCAGGGATTTTTTTTTTTTAAATTCTGAAGTCATGCCATATTTCTTTGTCTAAATCAGTGATTCTCAGTGTGGGTCATATGGCCTCCAATGGGGAGCATGACATTTCTAGGGGGCCACAGTAAGTGCCATATTTCTGGTAAAGTACCTCATTTCTAGCTAACAGCGACTATGAGAGGGGGGGTGGGGGGGGTGTCACAGAGGCAAATAAAGCTCGGGGGGCATGAGCAAAAAAGGTTGAGAACCTCTGGTCTAAATTATCTATTCCTGTGCAGATTAGAAATTATGATAGGAAACTCTATAACGTAGCGTTACAACAGGAATGCAACCTGATCATCAGAAGTTGTTCTCTTCTCTCCCATCATCATAACCCTCCACTCCCAAAGGAGCATAGGCCTTCAACAAACACATGCCAAGTCCTCCTGTCACGTGCCATTATCTCACGTTCGCTTCACGTTTTCCTCATCATTTTCACGTATCCAGTTCTCTTCTCCATGTGCTTCTTGGTCTACCTCTGCTTCTCTTGCCCTGGGTCTCTTCTCCCCCCCCCCCCACCCCCCCCCCCCCCCCCCCCCCCCCCCCAATATTATAGAAGTGTTTCAGCCCTTTAATATTTCCTTTACACTCTAAGGGGGGCTGGCCCACTTGGGTCATGACTCCCAAGCGTCAGCCTCCTGTTGTGTTTTCCAGCCTGCGGTGGGAATTGAACCCACTACGCCAGGTATTAACCATACTGTCATCTTGAGGCCATGGTGAAAGAAACCATTATCTGACTCCAAATTCTTTGTGACAGTGAAGATATATTACGTCGCCAAAGTTATAGTACAGTATAACAAGACATGTGCCAGTTGAACAAGAGATGAGAAACCGACGCTGGAGATAGATAGAGACACATTGAAGAAACCTGTTGATAGCTTTACTAAACAGTCTTTATCCTGGAACACCCAGAGTAGGAGAAGTAGAGCGAGACCAAGGAACACATGGAGAAGACATGGAAAAACCTTGATCTGATGGCAAGAGACTTGGCATTAAGTTTTTTTTTTTTTGTAAGGTCTATGCTCCTTCGGAAACTGAAGGGTGATGACATGAATGAATAAATAACAAAGGCACATTTACAAGTTGACAAGAGAACCAGTAAGAAAACAAAAGGAATTAAAAGTTGTGGAGAGACATGGTTGCCTGTACCAGTTGATTGATGAAGTTAAGAAACACAGAGTTGCATTGCATGATTATAAAGTATTAAAAAATTGTTGGCAGAAAGGATAGGAAGAAGAATTACATTCTACAGTGAATTTGATCAAAGAATGTCCACACTTTAGAATACAGCAGATCCATTCAGTCTTTTGTTATTAAAAAAATTTGACACAAACATTTTTGTGCATTCATTGTGCTGACTTATAAGTTTCAGCAGTGTTGTTTTCTTTTTCTTCTTGCATTTGATATTAACATTATATCTGCCAAATTAAGTCATTATTTTTTTTTCACATTGTAATATCCTATTTGCATGTTAGCAAAGATCTATAGTCCGTTCACCAATTGATGTTCAACTTTGAAATTTGTTTTCAAACAAACTACCTGATGTAATGAATTTATATTTTGCATGTAGTATTATATTGTTCATGGCGTTATGAAAACATTTTTTTGCCTCCAGAAAATGTATATAGATTTAGATATCTATTCATCAGGTTATATTAAAATCACACTCCCCTACCGGCATTAAAATGTAGCATGTCAGCAGTACAGTTGTTTTGCACGGGCAATAAATGGTTTTTTAATAGAAAAAAAGTATATTTTAAGACGAAATCATGACATTTCGTGCACCGCAGTTGTCTGCTGTTGAAAGCTGAAATAGTGCGACATCATTAGTGCAAATCTGTACCATTGTAAAGTCAGTGGGGTATTGTGAAATTATTGTACAGTTATAGCTGCATTGTACATGTATTATATTGAAACATATTTTTTTTTCTGAACATATAGAATAATATTACATTATTTATGAGTTTGAAATGCAAATTTATAACTATGAAGAAGGTTACTGTAATGCTGTACAGACACTTCTGCAGGGAGGCTAAAAAGGGGAGTTTATATCACGACATCAATAGACCTGATAGAAGAACACAGTTTGCGCTTGGTATTAACAGTGTTTCTTTTTGTCGATGGATACAACATGATGTTGAGTCTAAAAAAGTCAGGCAAGGAAAGAAAAAAAAAGGTGACAACAGAACACCACATTTAAAATGAGCGACGTGAAAGTTCTTACACATGATACCCTAAAAAAGACAGATTTTCAATTCTGGAAGAAATGTGTAGATCATGTGCTCCGTGAAGAAGAAGAATACTGGCAACGTGATGGATTACAGTTTATCCAGCCATTAACAACTGGAATCGTCAGATACGGACTGAGATAAATGTAACTTAATTGAGATATCAAAAACATAAAACAATGTAATTATGCTCCTTCAAAACACGAAGAAATAGTGTAGGTATACATGTAAAATTTACCGTGTCGTATACAATATAGTTCTGAATACAGTTTTTTACCCCCACGTTTCAGATTTAAATGTATCACTACTTATAGCCGTTTCCTATGCGGTGAGCAGATATGGATACGCCTCTGATCCTACTTTTGACATTTATGACGTAGTATACTGTAAAATTTAATTTTTAAGCCGTGCTTCTTGTAAGATTCGGAAAAAAATCAAAGGAATTTACGGTTTTGAAGAATGCAGAATTGATATTGACTTAACAACAACATATTTGTGACGTCATGGATAATATACGACTACATGCAAAATATGAATTCATTACATCAGGTAGTTTTTTAGAAAAAAAAATTTTAAAGTTGAACATCAATTGGTGAACGGACTATACTTAGTAATGCGCATTAACTCACTTCAGTTTTCGTGGCCCATCCATTGCAAACAGCTACATGTATTTCCCCATATGGTAAACCGATCTCTTTTTTTTTTTTTTTTTTTTTTTTTTTTTTTTTTTTTTGTTTAACTTGCTGAATGCCTGCTTGTTATCTTATTTTGTGATCATCACTGATGATATCAGTGTTAGTTCTGAAGCCCAGAATAGAGTATGTTCACACCCGTACAAGATGTGTTTTGTATGTGCAAACCTCAGACAAAATGTGTTTTGTATGATCAAACCTCAAGATAAAAATGTGTTGTGCCATGTACTAGTATTAACAAAGTAAAAGTCTTTCACACATACATGTGTTGTTATGTTAAGTGTATTGTGTAGCAAGAGAAGAATAAGGTGTAACACGGTGTGTTTAGTGCCTTCATTTGAAGATTCACGTGGCTTGTATAAAGTTTGTAAATGGGACACTACTTCGTACACTTTCAGATGTTAGCTTGAATATTTTCAAAGAAAGCGATTGTCAGCTTGGGGTTGTTGGAATCTCTGTAAAGCTTTTTACATAAATGGTAATGGTAACGGCCATATGGTGCTTTCTAGGTTCCTCAGATGAGGAGGTTATATAATGGAGAATATAAATTCAGGAGGTAACAAAAAAATTAACTGTCTTAAAAAGTTGTTGTATTAAACGATAGCTTTAAGTGCTGGTGTATTTGTGTAAATGCGTGAGTGAAACATGCTAGAGCAGTGCTTCATAACCAGGGGTGCATGCACCCACCCCCTGGGGATGCGAGACTCACCTTCAGGGGGTGCAAGACATGAAGATACTTTAGAATGGGAATCATCATAAACAATATATAATGCACAGAACTCAAATGTATTTGTTCAAAATAGAACGTTGACAACGTGAATTAGATACCGAACCTTAGTCACATTCTATAAATAACATTTTATCTCTTTTAAGCATTTCTGGCGTTTTTTGTGAGCTGAAGATAAAGGGGTGTAAGGCTTCTTAAGATGCTAAAAAGGGATATGATTATGAGGCTTCTTAAGATGCTATAAAGGGGTGTAAGGCTCTTAAGATGCTAAAAAGGGATATGATTATGAGGCTTCTTAAGATGCTATAAAGGGGTGTAAGGTTTCTTAAGATGCTGTAAAGGCGTGCGGGATCTCTAAAATATGAAGAAACACTGTGCTAGAGTGAAGTGGGACAAGTTATGTGTCTTATATAAAGCTGTTTGGAGATGTCAGGAACCTTGAGCTGACTGCTGCCTTTATATAGAGTCATTAATGTGGAAGAGGAAGAAATGCCTAGGGGAAATACAAAAAATGGCTTCCACATTATACGAGGGTGAGTCAAGTGAAAACCGGAAATATGTTATAACAATAAGAATAATCATGCCATTATATTGTAACTTGCCAATATTGTTGTCCTGGATGTCTCGAGTGTTATGCACGCGCCATCGCGGTGATGACGCATAAGGTGACGTCATAATGACGTTTTAAAGATGGCCGTCCCGCTAGTGGAATGCACCAAACAGCAGCAGCTTTCTGTTATTCAATTTTTGATCAGCGAAGGGGTGAAACCAATAGAAATTCATCGGCGAATGAAGCTCAAGTACGGTGATGCATGCATGTCAAGGTCGCAGGTGTATGAATGGTGTACAAAGTTCAAAAACGGCGTGATTTCTGTGACAGATTGTTCACGACCGGGTCAGGCACACAGAGTAGTCACTCCAGAATCGATAGCAACCGTTGAACGACTCGTACAGGGAAACCGCCGATTGACTGTGGATGATATTGCCACACATCTTGACATCAGTCACGGTTCAGCACACCACATCATCTCTGATGTGCTACAGTACCACAAAGTGTCTGCAAGGTGGGTGCCACGGCAGCTTACTCCAGAATTGAAACAACGACGCTGTACCTCTTCATCGGACCTGAAAGTCTTTCCTCCCAATGCCTCTTTGAGTCGTCCAAACAGGTTGAAATCACTTGGGGCTAGGTCTGGCGAGTACGGTGGATGTGGGAGACACTGAAAGTGCAGGGCCTCGATGGTTTCAGTCGTTGCATGGGCTGTATGGGGTCGAGCATTGTCATGTTGCAAAAGGACACCCTTACTCAAAAGTCCACGTCGTTTGGATTTGATTGCGGGTCGAAGATGATTCATGCGAAGCTCTGTATACGTGGCACTGGTGACAGTGTTGCCCTTTGGCATGTAGTGCTCTAAAATAACGCCTCGTTCATCCCAAAAGAGAGTCAGCATTACCTTCCCTGCAGATGGCTGCGTGCGGAACTTCTTCGGTTTCGGCGAGGAGGGCCATGGCCTTGCCATGCTCCTTGCCCCTCGCGCTCGCTTTGTTTCAGGTTCGTGGTAGTGAACCCAAGTTTCGTCACCAGTAACAATTCTTGATAGGAAACAACCACCTTCTGTTTCGAATCGCCGCAAATGTTCATGACAAGCATCAATGCGTCGTTGTTTCAATTCTGGAGTAAGCTGCCGTGGCACCCACCTTGCAGACACTTTGTGGTACTGTAGCACATCAGAGATGATGTGGTGTGCTGAACCGTGACTGATGTCAAGATGTGTGGCAATATCATCCACAGTCAATCGGCGGTTTCCCTGTATGAGTCGTTCAACAATCGTTGCTATCGATTCTGGAGTCCCTACTCTGTGTGCCTGACCCGGTCGTGAACAATCTGTCACAGAAATCACGTCGTTTTTGAACTTTGTACACCATTCATACACCTGCGACCTTGACATGCATGCATCACCGTACTTGAGCTTCATTCGCCGATGAATTTCTATTGGTTTCACCCCTTCGCTGATCAATAATTGAATAACAGAACGCTGCTGCTGTTTGGTGCATTCCACTAGCTGGGCGGCCATCTTTAAAACGTCATTATGACGTCACCTTATGCGTCATCACCGCGACGGCGCATGCATGACACTCGAGACATCCAGGACAACAACATTGGCAAGTTACAATATAATGGCATAATTATTGTTATAACATATTTCCGGTTTTCACTTGACTCACCCTCGTATTTTGTTAAGGGTATGGAGAATACTCCATTTTACTGAGCAATACAAATGAGCATTGCCTGGTTGCCAGGTTTTTCGCAGCTGGGTTCCTCATTGTGTTTGGTGGGGTATGGAGGGGGCAAGCTCTCGTGTCATCTGTATTTTTTTTTCCTTAACCAGCGGCACTTGGGCTTTCAGCCCTTCGGCCTAATGACATGTCATTGCGAGGCTGGGGAGCCTGTGGACTTTCCTTCTAATCCGGTCAGGAGCTTTGCTCCTTCCCATCCACAGAGGGTTTATCTCAGGAGCCGTTCAGGTTATTCAGTCAAAATCCCGGTCGATGACACTTCAAATGCCCATGCCCGGGCTTGAACCTTGAGCACCTGATCGCCAGCGCAATGTGGTAACCATTACACCAGCGCGGCTCTGGTTAAATTGGCATACCTATGGCAGACACAAAAGCAAATATTGTAAACATTCTACAAAAGAATTAATTTCTCAGCAAGAACTAAAAGAAAAAATTGATTAACAGCTATGAAATTACGTAAGATTTATATTATGGGAGTCTAGATTGTTCCAAGAAAAATAATTAGATCTATTGTCAGCCGATTAGTATCACAAATATCGTAAAAGGTAATGGTAATCCCATAGCAACAACAGAAATGGAATCCAGTGGACTCTGACTAAGCAGTTGGATAATCTGGATTTTGCTGATGACTTGGCTCTTCTGTCCCATAACCGTAATCAGATGCAGGACAAATTGAAAACACTCGATGAGAGGTCACTGCAATTGGGTCTGAAAATACACAGGGAAAAGACAAAAATAATGAGAATAAATGCAGGTAATGATAACAGGGTTGAACTTGAAGAAACACCACTACAAGATGTAGAATGGTACACATATCTTGGCAGCAATGTAGACAAAGTTGGAGGGACTGACAATGATATCAAAATAAGAATACAAAAAGCAAGAGGAGCTTTCATTGCATTGGGAAACATATGGAGATCAAGAGAAATCGGATCCAACACGAAAATAAGAATCTTCAACTCAAATGTGAAGTCAGTACTATTATATGGCTCTGAGACATGGAGAACAACAAAGACAACAACCAAAAAGCTACAGACTTTCATAAATGGGTGCTTGCATAGAATAGAAGGATTAAAATGGTATGACAAGGTTACCAACATGGAACTGAGGACAAGAACCAGACAAGTGCCAGTGGAACAAGAGATGAGAAGAAGACAATGGCGATGGATAGGACACACACTGAGGAAACCTGTTCATGGCATTACAAGGCAGTCCTTGTTCTGGAACCCCCAGGGCAAGAGAGGCAGACCAAGAAGCACATGGAGAAGAGAGATGGAAACAGAGGTGAAAATGATGAGGAGAACGTGGAAAGAACTTGAGATGATGGCACGTGACAGAAAGACTTGGCATGTGTTTGTTGAAGGCCTATGCTCCTTTGGGAGTGGAGGGTTATGAATGCCATAACAGATACAGCCGTAGGGGAGTGAAGAGTTAGAGACTTCACTATACTAGGTCCAGCATCGAGAGGTGGGGTGGCCAGTTCCCTTCCTCCCTGCCTTTTCTTTCCCTAACTCAAGAGCAAAGCCAGGTACCCATTTACAGTTCGGGAGTGTCGAGCATGTCGATACAATGAATCAAACCCGGTACCTTTGTGCCGCGAGAGACCAACGCTTTAACCAGAGACACGTAAAACATTATATGAAGGAGTGGCCTATACCTGTTTGGGGGGGGGGGGGGGGAAGAGAGAGAGAGGACTGACATTTTAACTCTATGTTTGACTTTCTCAGAGCTTGTCCCAGGCATCACATACTTATACCAATCTCTGCTGTTAATCATCTTGCCTTATTTCAATCAGTTTCTCACCAGTTAAAAAAATGAAGGGGAAAAAAAACAACAATAAAGGAAAGGTCACGGCTTGTGGGACGTGAAGGTCGATAAAACTACAAATGACACTATAAGAGATAGATCAAGAAACCAATGACATTTGTGAGAACGACACGATGCATGAACTACGATAGAAAATAAAATGCTTTTGACGCTCAAAAGAATGCAGACTAATAAGATCATAATAAACCGTTAGCAACAGAAAATAACAACTTAAATTTACATTAAATTGTGCTGTCGTGACAAGGGTGAAAGGTAAAATGGCAGTTAGCCAATCAATGCCCTCTAGGTCCAGTATACAGTATATTTGTCTGCCTGACGAAGGATGGCCGCACTGCTCAGACTAATAATAGCGATGTCATCTTGCCTGATACTGCCAACACCAGAAATCGTTATTCCTTTGTAAAAATATAACATTAATGTCTCTAGAAGGAACCAAAGTAAAAATAACCCGAGTTATAGCAACTCTGGAAGTAATAAAAACGAAATCAGACGTAAATAAAAGTCCCGTTATATATTCTTCGGACAACGGGACGCTACTCTAAAAACATGATAATCCCAATTAAAACTGGAAGTTTGGTCACCAAAAGTTTATTGAATCTTTATTTCTTCTCATCATTGACTGTCGATTCATATCTCTTTTTATTCCTCTCAACATATGCTCCATTTTATCTCTAAGTCTGAAAGCTTCAAGCTTTTTTCATTGGTCTTGATTACCTGTCTTACTTTCATATCAACTTCTTCACATTTTTCTCTTTAAAATTCGTGTCTCATTTTCCCCCAAACAAACGGTTTTTTGGAGGAGTTGTTCCTGATATTTCACTGCGTAAGTTTTCTAAAAGGTGTCAGAATACAACAAGCTTTGTAAGCAAGGAGCTAAGCAGACACGGATACATAAATAAACTTGCTCCGGGGAAAAAAAATAGAAAACAATACGTAAACACAGTTTGCGTTATCAAGAAAGAGACAAATACAACTTTCCTCTTTTACGTTCTTGCTTACTTGGATTGTGTTTTTTCTGCGATATAGCTCTCCATAGTTATCGCCTTGATTGATATGACCAAACATTTTGCCGTCTGCTACATCAGACACACGATGCAGAATTTCCCTCCGCGATCCGCTCATGCGGGGACCGGATAACAGCGATGGAAAACAAAACGCGAGTCTTAATTTGTCAAGATACGTTCTGTAGGCTTCGTTCTAAAGAAGGAACAGTCGCTCTAGCAACTTTCCGATGTTGTCGGGTAGATAGCACGCTGTGAATGACATTCGCGGCGGCCTGAGTTCGAAATATGAGAGTTCAAAACGTCAAATGATAGGTGATCATCAACAGGCATCGCATCGGGAGTCCTCAGTTTCGCTATCAAAATCATAGACACGGGCGAAAACCAGACGGGGGGAAATATAGAATAGTTTCCTTGAGGCGTGCTCTTTTCCTGTCACTCTCTATGTAGGTTTACATTCCATGTTTTTTATGTGCCCAAACTGTGTTTCTTTGTTTCTTATCTGGTTTCTGTTGCCGTCAGTACGTTCTAGAATCTGTTGTTGTTTTTTTTTTCCCTTTGCCTTTGTTAAGTTTAAGGTTTTTTTTTTTTTTTTTTTTTTTTTTTTAAATCTCGATAAACGTGATTTTAGACATAAACAGCTTCTGCGTGTCCATCAGTGGCGGACTTACATTGGAGTAACGAATTCTCGTCTGCAAATAGCGTCTAGCTATGATGTGCAAGCTTGGCTTTGTCCGCTTCATGGAAGAGACATATCTTCTACGGACAACTGGTAGATGGCAACAAAAAAAGTTGGGCGACCGCAGCTAAGGTTTAAAGATGTGTGCAAGAGAGACATGAGGGTACTGGACATTAATCCAACAACCTGGAAGAATGAAGCTCTCTACTACGCCACCTCAGATTGGCGAAAAGAAGCTCTCACGGCAAGCATAGACAACGTATTTTGTTTTTATTAATGCAAATAATAATAACAGGCATTAATTATGGTGAACTTGTTTTCATTCCACGCGACAATTTAAAGTCAAGCGATACCAACCTTCCTGTCGTCCTGTGACATCGCTATGACCAACAGTTTAAATAATTCTGTATTTGATATACGTGAAGTGTATATACATGCACCTTTTCCGTTCAATGCAGATTTTTTTATTTTTTTATTTTTTTTATAGCTGTTTACAAAATGAAGTATGGACGTAAACATTTTACAGTAGACTACCTTATACACTCGGCACATAAACACTTTCTCGTACTCGGCGGGAGTTGTTTCTTGAAACCCGAAACAAGGCTCGGTTTAAACTCCGCCAACTAATGTCTCATTCGAAAGTTTCGGGGCACAAGGGATTGAGAATAGATGTTTCATGAGCAAAGGGGGAAAATAGACTAAAGGTGTTCTGGGGCACTTAACCAGAGGGATAACCTGCTAAGTAGGAAGAGTTTAAGGTAGTAGGCTACCTTGATAGGGTAAAAAACTCAAATTTTCCTTTCAGAATCAAACAACCATGGGTATAGTGTTAGTATGGACTTAAAATTTTTGTCCACATAATGACCTCATTAATTATGCAAATTAGCTATCCAATATGGCTGCCGTAGTGAATAAATTATACACCTTTTTCAAAACATCATAACTATGTTATTTGTACAAGGATCTGACTGAAACTTGGCAAATTGAATCATTATATATAGCGTGAGGTCATGAACTAAAATGACAGAGATTGACAGAAAGTTTAATTTTTAATGAATTTTCAAAATTTATATTTCTGGAATGTTTGATATTTGTGCCTCATTATATATGCATGATGGTCATAAAACTAAAACTTTGAATTCAATTGTATCCATTTTAGGTCAGAATCTGTAAGATTATATGACAACCAACTGTGTTAATTTTCATGTCAATTGAATGTACAGATCCAGAGATATCTTGTTTCAAAGATCACCAATTATGCTAAAAAGACAATTCCGAGAAAACAAAGAAAAACAGAAAAAGAACTCACATAACGAAGTTTAATGAGCTCTTGTTGAATAAAGGTCTCCTTCTACTGCAGTTGCAGTGTCTATGAATCCCCTTTTCGGTGCTCTCAGGGTCTTTCCATTGCAATGTCCTTACTTGCTGAATAGATCCTATGCAGCGTTCTCATGTATGCTTTCGTTGCCATGGGTTGACTTGTGTTCATGTAAATTGAAAAATTCTGCAATGCACTGTGGCCTTTCCCAAAAGAACGCACAAATGCCACCATTCGCACATTTACTTCTTTGTGTTTGTGAGTAGCTGGAGATGAAACATCAGAAGTATTGAAATTGGCATTCCATTCGACACAGTTTGGGCACTTGATACTGATTTCATGACAAAAGCCATTCCGAGTCTCTTCGACGATCTCACAGGTCAGTGAGTACTGATAACATTTGTCACATCTAAAGTTAGAGCATAAAAACCCAAACAGCAGTTTTACATCCATAAGGATAAACCCATTTCCTCTGTTGTCATTTTTAGCTTGTCCTTCACTTTCTCGGACCTTTATTTTCTTTGCTGAGGAGCACAGAGGCTTTATAGCGTCACTATCGACAATAGGTGTCTCATTTTCAGGCAACGGTTTGTTGGTGTACCGATTTCCAAGGAACTTACTTTGTCTTATTTCCCATTGTGAACAAAAGAAGCTCTGCTAACTACTATTATACAGTATAAAACTAGCAATAAATAGAGTTGATGTGGGTGAAAATGCACAATGCATGTAACAAATGCTGAAATTTACGATCAAAGCTTTCTAGACACACACTTTTGAAAAATTCATAAGAAATCATTGAGTGATTCCCCTTGGAAAAATTATAAATATCTTTTTCCTGTTGCCTCAGTATAATTATAATTTCGCAGTTTTACAATTACGCACCTTCATGTTGGGTCATTATTCACATGGTAACCAACTATAAACATTGGTTGCTATGCAAATCACTCAAGGGGGTGTGTGTAGAAAAACACTGATTCCTATCATACCAGAGTATCTCTAAGCTTCTATGAATTATTTTTAGTACAAGAACATGTTGACGATGATTTAAAGCATAAAAATGAAAATTGTTGGATTTTTAGTTTTTTTAATCTTTTGTGGGTAGCCTACTACCTTAAGAGATATTGTATAGACTGGTTTGAGATTTGATGGAAAACACAGTAAACCTTCGAGTGTGTTTTTATTTATTTACATTTGTAATAGCAGTACTTACCTGAGAAAGGTAAAGTAATATCTAAACATTCAATCCCTTCCCACCCACAAAATTGTAACAAGGCGTCAGCGTTGTTCCTGACAATGATGCAACTTGGTTGAGGTTCCTGAGGTTCTAAAAATATGTTGCAGAGGCTCCTTCGTGCCATAGAAAATTAAATTGGGTGGGATACATTGCCAACTCCGCCTAGGTCGGTCCCAAGCCCGGATGAAAAAGGAGGAGGGCGGCCTGCATGGAGGCCGTAAGGAGGCAACCCCTCCACCATGCAAAGGCACAACAGGCCAATCACCTGTTTGCTTTAAATCACGATTACTAGCAATACAAGAGAGAAAACTGGACTGATTCTAAAGGCGACGAACTGGAACGGACTACGGACTACGACTTATGGAACCTGGAACACAAGAAGTATAAATGGAAAAGAAGAGGAGCTGGTGGAAGAGATGAGGAAAGCAAAACTAGAAATCCTGGCTATAACGGAAACGAAGAAAAAGGGACAAGGCATCATGGATCTCGATGGCGACACTTTGCTCTACAGTGGTGTACCCACATCTGAAAGAGCTAAAGAAGGCGTGAGTTGCATTGTGGCCAAAAACCAAAAAGATAGTATTAAGGGATGGAAATTTGTTTTGGAGCGCATTATAGTTGTGCAACTAAAAGAAGGAGAAACCATAATCAACCTGGTCATAGGGTATGGGCCAAATGAGGATGAGAGAGCAGAGGTCAAGGAGGAATTCTTCGAGCTGCTTCAAAAGACGGTGGATGACTGCCTAGATGAAATTCTCATGCTCGGAGACTTCAATGCCAGAGTTGGAAATGACCATGCTAGATGGGGTGGAGTAATCGGAAGATATGAAGAAGATACTCTCAATGCCAATGGAAAGCGACTCCTTAGATTCTGCAGTGAGCAGAATCTGATCATTACAAACACAAAGTTCCCCCATAAGCGCATACATGCATACACTAGATGTGAACCAACAAAGAATGAGAAGTCAGTGATCGACTATGCCATAGTTAGGAGGAGCTCATTCAAATATGTCCGGGATGCTAGAGTCTGGAGGGGGCCAGAGATTGGAAGTGATCACTACCTGCTTACAATCAAAAGAACAACTGAAAGAGTTGCACAGCCTAGGAACTGCCCAACATTATGCAAGAAACAAAGTAAACGAAAGGGAGAAATGAGCATTAAGACCTACAAGCTGAGAGAGCCAGAAATTAAGACCAGATATCAGGGTCTTATTGCTACAGCAGTGAGAAACACAGAAGACCAACCTGATGACTTGGAAACCATATGGCTTAAATTCAAGGACATCTTAAAGACAGCTGCTGCAGAAGCATGTGGTGAGGTCCGACTTGGGAACAAGAGAAAGAGGACACCTTGGTGGACAGAGGAAGTCAAAGAGAAAATAAGAGAGAAGAAAATGGCATGGAAACAATACTTAGGAGCTAAAAACACAGCAGGACAAATAGAGAAATATAGAGAATATGTGACACTCAGAACAGAAGCAAAGAACAAGATGCTATCAGCAAAACAAAAGTCCTGGGAAGAATTTGGAGAAAAGCTAGAAAAAGATGCACAAGAAAACCAGAAATTGTTCTATAAGACCCTAAAGAACACGAGGAAGGAAAAACAATGCCCTCTCAAATTTATAAAGGACAAGCAAGGCAAATTGCTTACTGCCCCGAAGGAAGTAATGGAAAGATGGAAAGAATATTTCTCAGAACTCCTTGATGGTGAGCAAGGTCAAGCATCAGAAATGATAACCACTAGCACAGAAGAGAAAACCAATGGTGGTGAAGATGACATAAAGATGGAAGAACTGAAGGCAGCACTGGAGAAAATCAAGATGGGCAAAGCAGCAGGGCACGATGGTATAACACCAGAAATGGTTAAGTACATGGGAGCATCAGGCGACCTATTACTCTTAAGGGTCCTACAGGCAGCGTGGTGCAACAAGGCCATACCAAAGGATTGGGAGATTGCCATCATAACACCGATTTTCAAAAAGGGTGACAATCGACAATGTGGAAACCACAGAGGCATATCCCTTTTCAGTATCCCTGGTAATATCTACTCTAGAATCCTAGAGCAGAGACTCCGATGCTTAGCTGAGCAACAATTGGATGAAGTCCAGTGCGGATTCCGAGCAAACCGTAGTACTCAAGACCTAATCTTCACACTCGGCTGAGTGAAAAGGCTTTTGAGTATAAGAGTGAGATCCATCTTTGTTTCATAGATCTGGAAAAGGCGTTTGACAGGGTCCCCTGGAGCAAACTTTGGGACTGTTTGGCAAGGAAGAACATTCCAGCACCTCTGATTCATGCTATCAGAGCTTCTACAAGTCCTGCAGAAATTATGTGAGGACAGCAAACTATAAGTCAGAAGAGTTCAGGACCACCACTGGTGTAAGACAAGGTGATATCCTGTCCCCTTATCTTTTCATACTCCTCATGGACGATGTCATCAAGGCATGTAAGGTGTCGTGTTTTGGTCTGTCTTACACCACGGTCATAATTACCGCACGCAATACTATAGGAAAACGGACAGATACAATAGCCAATGAAAACGCTCCTTTTTCAGGTGTGTATAATGAAACCTTTTATAATTAACATAGAGACCCATTTTGTGTAAATGATAGTAAGAATTTATTTAATTTCTTAAGGACTAAAGATGTTTGAACGGAACGATATAGATATTTAAACAACGGGAATGTTACTTGAGAGGTAGGTGCAAAGACTTCCTCGAATAGTAGTTTATTTATAGAGAAAAACCGTTTAAAATGACATCTATACATCAGGGTAGTCCCCAATTTAGTTAGTTAAAGTCTGCATAGATTTAAATGCATTTTGCTAACTAAACAATTATTATATAGAATGGTAGAGATAAATTCACAGTATAATTCTAGCTTTAAATGATCAAAATCGGTCCAGAATTAAGAGAGATATAATAAATATTAAAAATTTTGCACATTGAACAAGAAGGCAGAAATACGCCTCGATTTTAGATTCCTAACACCGATTTTGCCACATGCCACCCGAGAGGAAGGGTGCGGTACTATAAAAGTCCTTGAACTTGGCTGATTTGAGGCCACAACTTTTTCAAACACAAGCTGAACAGAAGAGAGCAGCAAACGTGTGCTGTCAAATACTTTGCCACTGTATCTGAATAGCAGACCTAGATACCTATTAACAGCCTGTTACAGCTTATGTGTATTGCCTGAGGGTAAGAAAGAATATATATATATATATATATATATATATATATATATATATATATATATATATATATATATATATATATATATATGTAATTTTCCTGTGATTAATCCACTTGTGTGTTAGGAAGTGTGTTGAATGTGTTAAAGAAAAAATACAGGACGAGTGTACTGCCGGCTGGAACGCAAGCATGTGTTGACTTTTAGAGACGAAAGACAGCATTGTGAAATGTGTAGAAAAATTGAGAATGATGGCAAAAGTACGACTGTAAGTTTAATAATGTATTTGAAGGAGTATTTCTTAAAGGAACGACACACTGATCGGGAACATAAGACAGGATGACAGGATTTGTTGACATGTATTGATCAAGGTGTCACTTAGTAGTTTGTACTAAACCAGATCATTGTATGGAAGCAGATCATGGACAAATGGATCTAACATAGGATTTATAAGGAAAGTGTAATCACATTGAACTGGCTGTGAGTGGTACTGAGGTAAATTGTCCTGTGCAACTGTTGGCACAATGTCTGACACTGTTTGTTACGTCCATTGTGTGTGTGGATAGAATAGTGCTGGACCATACAGGGGTTGTGATTATTTGTATTCCAGGTTTTATCCTGCAACTACCAAGATTGTACGAGACATCCACTTCTGTGGGACTCTGTGCTGCAAACGTTCTCAAGGTTCATAGAACTAGACACTCTGTTTTCCCCGGCCTGGAGATCCAGACATTGTGTGATCCTGGCTTTAGTTGGATGCTTCTCATTTTACCAGATAAGTGGAAACGCAATTTCACTGGTCAACCTATCCAGAAACATTCTAGCACAAATAAAATACAAATTACAAAAACAGTTTGAGTGATGACTCATGAAGGACTTTATTAAACTAAATTACAAACTTCACAGTCCAGCGAAAGTGATAACTATACATGTAAAATAAATAATTGACATTTGAAATATAATTTTATCATATTGAAGTATTGTGGAAATGACATTCCATGTGTACTTATTTTTATTTTGTAAAAACCTTTTGAATTCTTTATCATTTTCCTAACCGAAAAGAGAAACGGTATAGGATCAATAAATTGTATATATATATAATCAGTCTTGCTTAATTATTTAAATTGAGTTAAGGTTCTGTTTGTTATATATATTACATATTTAATTAATTAATCCCCTAGCAGAGTCAATAAAAATATAATAACCATTATTCAAGGGAGGATCTTGAGAGGTAGCACTTAGACCTTCAGGAACAAACACTATCATCATACTTGAAGGTTTATACAGCTTGACCCTACCTTTGATTGTCGATACACCCTTGCTCTTTTCAGAGAAGGGGGTATTTCTTTTAAGACCAGTCTCTTATCTGGCACTATACTGGTATCATCTGATGCATTTTTTTGTCCAGGATATCTTACATTTTAATAACATCTGAACCTCTCGCGACATAAGGAGAGAACAAGAAAGTATTCAGTGGGGTACTGGAAGATGAGACAGGTCTGTATTTCAGAGCTGGCATTTGCTGATGATGTTGTCCTGATTGCTAAATCAGAGGCACATCTCCAATCCAACCTGCATATCTGGAAGGAAGAGCTGGAGAAGATAGGGATGGTCATCAGCAGCTCTAAAACAAAATCCATGGTGATATCACGAGAAGAAAGAGCACATCAGATTAAGCTGGGAGAACACGTCCTGGAGCAGGTCGACCACCTCAAATACCTTGGAGCTAACATAGACCGAAAGGGAGGCATCAGAGAAGAGTTGGCCACTCGAAAAGCAGCAGCTGGGAGACTTTTTCAGGCCATAAATCGGGGATTCCTCAGCAAGAGAGAGGTTGGTAAGAAAACGAAAATGGCTGTATACCGCTCCACCTATGTCCCAGTCTTGACATATGGATGCAAGTCATGGGCAATGACTACAACCCACAAAAGCCAGATCCAAACCTCAGAAATGAGGTATCTGAGAAAGGTGGTTGAAGTAACAAGAAGAGACATGGTCCGCAACCAGACGATACGTCAAGGCCTAAAATGCCACCCCCTGCAGACCCAAGTAGAACAGTCCCAACTAAGATGGTTTGGCCATGTCTGCAGAATCGGAGAAGATCGGCTACCACGACAAGCGTGGGAAACAAAGAGCCAGGGATCCAGATCCCCAGGACGACCCAGAGTCCGCTGGGAGGACAACATTAGATAATCTTTGAAGGACCGAGGACTAGAATGGAACCAGGCCAGGAGGAAGACAGCCGATAGGATAGTCTGGCGCTCTCTCCTCCAAACCTCTACACCTCACGGTAGAAGGGGAACGATTAAGTAAGTAAGGGATACATTGCCATGCAAGGAAATATTAAGTAATAAATATGTATCTTGATATTACTTTATTCTATGTAAATTACAAGGGATGGTAAAAATATGGAGATTAAAGCGAATGACAGTTAATTAATGTCGAAAAGTTCGACATTACAAGCACCGTGTGGGGCTCTGGGACTGAACACAGGGGTCAAGATTTAGTACAACCAGCTGTCTCCCTGGTCACAACATCAGGTGCTGGGTGCCTCTAAATCCCAGCATCTGGATGTCCCTAACTCCGATACACAGGATTCGAAGTGCCTGAAATACTCCTATCCTGGGGCACTTCATCCCATGTACACTGGTTGAGGATACCATAGACACCCTCTCAGCGTACGCGTAATAACAGTGATACTATTAGTCTAATAACAATGGTAATACTATTTAAGAAAAACAAATTAAATCAATAATAATTAATAAACAAAACCTAGCATACCTTTTAAAAAAAATAAGGAACCACACATTTAAAAAAAGGAAAAAAAAACAAAAACTACAGACTATTCATAAGATAAGGAAAGACAATGAAGTAACAAACAACACGACTTGAAAACAACAAATTCTAATACAAAATGACATCATCAATAGCGATCAATTACAAAGGACAATAGGAATCTGAATTTGAAACAAAACTGAAAATAAAATGGCATTAACTACCCTAATTATAACCAACAATTAGGCTGAGCACTGTAGAACAAGATGGTAGACGAGCGGAGGCAATGAAGTTCAACTGATGATAGCCCACTCTCCTCCGATCACCTTTATTTAAAAAAAAACACAGTTTAATCTAGGTTCCAGACCTCACTCGGTTTGGTGGGAATTCAATAGACAGGACCAAAGGTTTTTGCAATAAACGGTTCTATAGGCTATTGTATATAGCCAGAAATTTAATTAATTAATACATTCATTGTTCTTCAGCGCCCCTGAGAGCATATGTCTTCAATAAACGTTTGTCCTTCAGCGCCCCTGAAAGCATAGATCTTCAATGCACGTTTGTCCTTCAGCGCTCCTGAGAGCATAGATCTTCAATACACGTTTGTCCCTCAGCGCTCCTGAGAGCATATGTCTTCAATAAACGTTTGTCCTTCAGCGCTCCTGAGAGTATATGTCTTCAATAAACGTTTGTCCTTCAAGGTCCCTGAGAGCATAGATCTTCGATACACGTTTGTCCTTCAGCGGCCCTGAGAGCATAGATCTTCAATACACGTTTGTCCCTCAGCGCTCCTGAGAGCATAGGTTTTCAATAAACGTTTGTCCTTCAGCGCTCCTGAGAGCATAGATCTTCAATAAACGTTTGTCCTTCAGCGCTCATGAGAGCATAGATCTTCAATACGCGTTTGCCCATCAGCGCCTTTGAAAGCATAGATTTTCAATACACGTTTGTCATTCAGCGCTACTGAGAGCATAGATCTTCAATAAACGTTTGTCCTTCAAAGCCCCTGAGAGCATAGATCTTAAATACACGTGTGTCCTTTAGCGCTCCTGAGAGCATAGATCTTCAATAAACGGTTGTCATTCAGCGCTCCTGAGAGCATAGATCTTCAATAAGCGATTGTCCTTCAGCGCTCCTGACAGCATAGATCTTAAATACACGTTTGTCCTTCGGCGCTCTTGTGAGCATAGATCTTCAATACACGTTTGTCCTTAAGCGCTCCTGAGAGCTTAGATCTTTAATAAACGTTTGCCCTTCAGCGCCCTTGAGAGCATAGATCTTCAATAAAAGTTTGTCCTTCAGCGCCCCTGAGAGCATAGATCTTCAATAAACGTTTGTATTTCAGCGCTCATGAGAGCATAGATCTTCAATAAACGTTTGCCCTTCAGCGCTCATGAGAGCATAGATCTTGAATACACGTTTGCCCTACAGCGCCCACTGAGAGCATAGATCTTCAATAAACGTTTGTCCTTCAGCGCCCCTGAGAGCATAGATCTTAAATACACGTTTGTTCTTCAGCGCTCATGAGAGCATAGATCTTAAATACACGTTTGTCCTTCCCCCCCCCCCCCCCCCCCCCTGAGAGCATAGATCTTCAATAAACGTTTGTTCATCAGCGCCCCTGAGAGCATAGATCTTCAATAAACGTTTGCCCTTCAGCGCCCCTGAGAACATAGATTTTCAATAAACGTTTGTTCATCAGCGCCCCTGAGAGCATAGATCTTCAATAAACATTTGTTCATCAGCGCCCCTGTGTCGTAGATTTTTGATAGGGAAATTAAGACTTGGGTTGGTCCCTTCTGAATAGGTTAGAATGAGTGATAGCCACAGTGAGATGTGATAATAGAAATAGAGTTCCACGAGTGAGATGGTAGAAATTTATAGAGGTTGTCCCGGAAATCGAGAATCTCTCTCTCTTTCCGCCTATCATCTACAACAGATCCAAAGGAGTCAGACAGTCTATAAAAAAATATGTATATTAATATATATCTATCCACTCACGTGCACGCACATACAATGGACGACAGTTAGACACACAGACGTGGGAACAACTATAACAATGATTATATAGATATTATGGGAACGAACTGACCACCACACTGAAATAAATATAGGTATAGTTTAATTGTCATAGTAAACTTACATCACAACATATAAAATACATCAAAAGCATATACAAATAGTCATAAGAATCAAGGAATGCTACAATAGTGATAGACCCGTTTGTATGGTCCTCCCCTGGATATACATAGCTCACAGTCCCGTTAGAAGAAAGTGATAACCCCAAAGAGTTACAGATACATATGATTGAGTCTATGGTTTCCCCCTTTTAAGGTATTGACAGACTTGATACTCTGCTTTATTCTAAGGGAAAATATAGTTAGCAATAAACTTGCATAAAGAAAGTTACAACGTGGGTGACTCAAACAAAGAACATCCTTCAGTCTACTTTCACTCGGTTCTTTCATCAGGGCCCTGATATACTTACAATCGTGCTGTGGTTCGCCGTCTGGCGCAAACTTTGGGACACTCACACACTTTTTTTTATCTGTTACTGTCGTTAAATGAAACGGATCCCAACTCTGCAGATTTGTTTGTAGGTTTCATCAAAATGGATCCGGGGAGCGTCTGCTTCATGCGATAGTTATTTCAGACTAAAGTTAGTGTCACTTGACTCACGAGGTAAGAATTAGGCTTAAACGAGCACACAATGTCAGAACACGAGATTTCCCTTAATTAGGAAGATGACCGGTGGACAACTTCTCTCAACAAATAATCTTGGTTCACCACACACTTTGTCAACAATGTCGGAAAGTTAATGTTTTAGATTTCTGTAATTTTTCCCGCCACAAGGCAGCATGTACATTAGAGTTAGTGTAGAAATATGCACTGGCTCAAAGGCCCAGAATAAGCATTTATTAGGTATGTCTCTGTACAAAACGCCGGCAAAGTTTGGGTTACCCCAGTATTCACTGAATAAAGAAAAAACACATATGAAATATGTTACATATTATGTACTCAATATAACTTTCGTTTTTAAAATGCAAGCGTACAGCTTGACTTATCATTTAAAACTTCCCGTGCAATAAGTTATATTTAAAAATCATCAATACTCATGAATTAGGAATACATACGTATTCCGTCTACACTCATGAGGCATCTAGCATTTATAAGTTAGTTTAGAAAAATTGTTCCCGTCTGATTATTTAGCAGTTAAATTAAATTCCTTATAGCTACATTGTTGTTTAATCTAGAAATTATAATTTATTCTGCTTTCCACTGAAACACGTCACTAGAAAATAATACAGACTATATAATTAAGCACTCTGCACCAAATCTAATTAGTGAAATATGAAATAAGCGATTATCACTTTAAACACTTCACAAAATATTAGATAATTATTATAATATATACCTCAACACACAGAACTACAGGTAATCGCACACTTTAGAATTATACGCTGATATATTTATTTTAAGTCTAGAGTTCGGTAAATTTCCGAACAAACTAGGGCTTCGCTATACAGCTTATTCTATTCACGAACAACCTGTCTACTGCGAATTTTGAGGACTGAATGAAAATAAAGTTTAACATTCTGGTTATATCTATTACCAGACAAAGGGTCCCACTTTATTTCGCCAAACTAAATAATCTCCCCTTTCCGTCTAAAACACCTTACATCAACTAGAAGACTACCATGAACTGACACTCGTGCGTTTTCGCACCTCACGCTGACCAGGCCAACAGTGAGTGCCTTGTCAGCTGGGATTTCCAGACAAATGTCTCAAACTGCGCCGAGGAGATGTCGGCTATCGCGCCTCACTGAGCGCTCAGCCGGTGCAACTCGTTGTGGCAGGTGAAAATGCAGACAAATTTGTCGCCTATAGGTCTGGCAAAAGCGAATATCCACAGTGTATTTCGTCTGGTGCAGGGAATGTTGTAGACATATGTCTGCTCCTATGTCTGGCCAGACGAATATATTCACAGTTTCGTCCACTGACACCTAATGCAATAGAATGCATTTTAACGCTCTCTCTCTCTCTCTCTCTCTCTCTCTCTCTCTGACACGTTATGTCATAAATGCGTTTACCAGTGTGAGAAAGAAAACGGTAAAGTTGAAAATGGGGAAGAAAATATTTTTCGCAAACGAATGGATCCGAAAAATACAGGAAAAAGGTAAAGAGTGATAATAAAATAGAGGATACGGGTGAAAGAAAAATAAGAGGATATAGGCAATTTATGATCAATAAACTCTCTGTGACAGAACGTCCCCCCTTTAAGATATGGAATCACTACATGTCTACGTTATGGAAATAAATTTCCTATATCCGTAGCTTCAGGGTGTCTGTCCTCTTCCATCTCATCTCCCCCCTCCATCTCTCTCCAATTCCTACTCAAGTCTACTCCCAAAGTTTCCTTTCTCTGGAATGTCTCCCATGCGCGCTTGAAAGAGCGTCGCCGCTTTTGACATTTTTGAAAGATTTCATGTGTGTGCAGTGGAATTTCCCTGCCACTATCGTCATCTTCGTCAGTTTTGGCGATCGTCAGGAGATGGTCGGAGGTTGGCACCGGTCTTTCCAAGTATTTCTTTAACAGATTTAAATGGAAAACTTTCTCCTTTCCTTGAATAGAGATCTGGTAGTTAGCCTTAGAAATCTTTTTCAGGACGGTAAACGGCCCTTGCCATCCGATCCTCAGTTGGTTGTTTCCGGTAGGGAGTAACACCAAAACTTTCTCTCCTGCTTCCAGTTCTCTCTCTTTCGCGACTTTCCTGTATCGGTTAGCGTGCTTTGTGCGTGCTCGCTTAAAGTTAGTCGTTGCTAGGTCCCATCCTAGTTTCAACCTTTCCTTTAAATCCGATACATATTTACTTGCTGAGACAACTGTCTCATCAGCCTTCTGGTCTGTCAGCGACCAAAGTAAGGCTTCAAGCGGGCCCTTAATGGGTCTGCCGAATAAAAGCGTAGCTGGCGGAAATCCTGTGGAAGTATGAGGAGATTCTCTGTAGCCAAATAAAGCTGCCGGATGCAACAATCCCAATCTTCAGGTTTCACTTGTGCCAGTTTACTTAACATCATGTTGAGGTTTCCGTTAACACGTTCTACTAGCCCATTTCCGGCCAGAGTATAAGGCTTAGTGTAGATGTGCTGGTCCCTCAAGATCTTAACGATCTCATCCATCAACAGGTTTCGGTATGGAGATCCGTTATCCGTCAACACTTGCTGAGGGAATCCCAACCGAGTGAAAATCTGCACGAGGGCTTCTGCGACATGCTTGGCATCTGCGCATGTTAGCGGGATAGCTTCTGCCCATAAAGTGCATGTATCGACTAAGGTCAGGATAAACCTGTTCCTTCTTTTAGTCTTTTCTAAGGGTCCTAAAATGTCGATCACAACCCGTTCGAATGGTGTTCCCACTATTGGCATTTCACCCAAAGAGACTGGGGGTGTCCGTTGCTTGGGTGGCACACGTTGGCACTGGGCACAGGATTTGACATATCTGATAATATCAGTATTTACTCCTGGCCACCAATAATGAGTGGTTATCCGTTGGTTTGTGGCGTTCTGTCCCATATGTCCGCTGAAGGGAAGAGAGTGCCCCATTTCTAGGATTTGGCTTCTGTACTGTTTCGGTACTAGGAGCTGGTTGTAACCTTGGTCAGGCTTGCCCGTTCTGCGATAAAGTACGCCATCCTTAGAAAAAATGTCCCCGTGCTGTCTGGGTTCCTTAGCCATGGGCAGTTTCCTAAAGCAGGGTGCCAAAGTAGGGTCCTTTTGTTGCGCTTCTTTAAGTTCCATAGGTAACAAATTAGGCGCAGGCTCCCGTTCCTTCTTGGTTTGCCCTCTTGTAGTTACTGCTGCCACAATCGGCTCTTCCGGTTTCCCAATAGACACGTATCTACCGCCAAGTATGACTGGGTAGATGGGGTCATCCATAACAGCCGCTTTGATCACGCCTCTGACAAAATCAGAGTGGATCTCCACCAATGCGATGGGAAACGCTGTAGGTGCATCACTCTTACGAACTCCACAAAGTTGGACGGTCTCTCCTGTCTCTTGACCGGGTTTAACCAGGTTTCTGGCAACAATGCAATCATACGAAAGCCCCGTGTCAAATAAACAAGAAGTTTGAGAACCGTTCAATGTAACAGTACCTCGCGTTGAGGGTGTATCCCCAACAGGTTGGGAATCACTGTCAATAATTCCGCCTTGCGAGACTGTTAGTAAGCATCCGATGCGTTTAGGCTCGGTGTGCTCACTCTGATCATTAGTCCCGTGCTCAGGGGTTCTCCCTTTTCCACCTTGACTTTTCTGGCTGCGCTGCCATGTAGGGCGGTCGGGTTGATCAGACTGTTCACTGTGGTTGGGGTTCTTGTTTTTGTAGAACTTGGATTTTTCAGGAGGGAAGGTTTTGAGGTCCAGTTTCTCTGTGGTTATTCTGATTAGAAGCATGAGAAACATGAGAAGATTGGTCTAGATTTTTTTTCCGAAAATGCTCTTCTGTCGATTTACGTTTTGTAGCCGGCAGTTCGGCCAGCGCATTTTGATAACGCTCAGACTTTTGCAAGATGTCTTCAAGCTTTTCTGCCCCCTGTTCAGCTAGAAACTCCGGGTATCAGCAGACAAAGTGTTCTTTATTTGTTCTGTTAAAACAAATTCCTCCAGACCTTCATAGGTAGAGGGGAGCTGCGAGAGCTCTAGGCACTTTGTCAGATATCCCTTTAGACGAGAGGAAAACTGCTGAAAAGTTTCAGAATTCTCCTTTCTGCTGTTGCGAAACAGTTGCAAAAATTTGCGCGCGTTCATTTCAAAACGCTCCAATAACGCTTTCTTCAAGACGTCGTAATTGTCTTGTTGGCTGCTCTCCAGTTTGGCGTAAACATCATACGCAGAACTTTTTAAAGCCTGGGAAAGCTTCATATTCCAACGCGACCTCTCTAAACCGTACAGAGTTGCAATTTTCTCAAATTTTTCTAGATATGTGTCAATCTTCTCGTTAGGACAAAGGAAAGATTCTAGAGCGAAAGACATAGCGGTGAGATGAGTAGATTGAGTATTAGAAGGATCAGTTAAGGAAGAATGAGGAGAGGACTCTCCCTTGCTGGAGGTAGGTGGCCGTCCCACGACTTTGGAATTCTAGAGTTTTAAGAGCCAAGTCATGCTGTCTGTCTTCTCTCTCCTTCTCATGCTGTCTCTCATTCTCTCTTTCCTCTCTCTCCTTCTCATGCTGTCTCTCCTTCTCTTTTTCCTCATGTTGCATCCTGCGAATTTCCATTTCTTCCTCAATCTTCTTCTGTTGTAAAGCTTCAGCTGCTTCTTCCTTCCTCCTAGCTTCTGCTTCTTTCGTCCTTAGTTCTTCTTCTTTCTTTTCGGCGTCATATCTGTCAAGTTCGTCCCTGACAAAAACTTTCGCTTCTTCTCCGTCCAAACCTTCCTCTCTCGCTTCGTCCCTGAGCATCTGTCTAAGTTTCGCCCTTTCGGCCATAGTAACTCAGTGGCTGAGACTTAGTTCGGGAAAGAAAAGAAGAAAGGATACACTGGTTCCTACCACTTACGAGAAAATACCAAAAAAAAGATGATATACTTTAACCTGGGATACCTCCTCCAAAAATATAGTATCTAACTATCGCTGCTATTAATCGGCAATAAAGCACCTAATGCAGACGACTACGCCAAATAAATGGTAGTTAAGATTACTACTGAAAGAATAAGTTGCTACAGTGGAAATAAAATAATTATTGCAAAAATTTAAGGAGAAAAAATCCCCAACATTTTAATCCACTATAAAGTTTACCCCTGAAGACAGTTAGGGTAAGGGAGGCAATTAATCTGGACAAATAGTCCGAAACGCACTCCTTAACTTAGTTCAAGCACCTTCCTGCTTCAGAACCCTGTGAATGTTATACACTCACAAACTTTACCAGCGTTTAGTATTACAAAATCAGTAATTAACATATATTCCGACAAAATCAACCTGTAACTCAAATGTATAATGCTCAAAATGTTGTGGATAAAACAATTATTAATTGTGTGGTCAGCACGCCCATAAACAGATCGATACGTCTAGGGGATAAATTATTTTTAACAAGTACAAAACTCACAAGACATCACACTCTTACTCTATATCAGAATAAAGAAAATTAATCCTGCAAACGAGCTGATATTCGTATTTGCTCAGGACTAGAGTTCAATTCCCGGAAAAACGAGAAACCATTCTGTCGTAGATTTTTGATAGGGAAATTAAGACTTGGGTTGGTCCCTTCTGAATAGGTTAGAATGAGTGATAGCCACAGTGAGATGTGATAATAGAAATAGAGTTCCACGAGTGAGATGGTAGAAATTTATAGAGGCTGTCCAGGAAATCGAGAATCTCTCTCTTTCCGCCTATCATCTACAACAGATCCAAAGGAGTCAGACAGTCTATAAAAAAATATGTATATTAATATATATCTATCCACTCACGTGCACGCACATACAATGGACGACAGTTAGACACACAGACGTGGGAACAACTATAACAATGATTATATAGATATTATGGGAACGAACTGACCACCACACTGAAATAAATGTAGGTATAGTTTAATTATCATAGTAAACTTACATCACAACATATAAAATACATCAAAAGCATATACAAATAGTCATAAGAATCAAGGAATGCTACAATAGTGATAGACCCGTTTGTATGGTCCTCCCCTGGATATATATAGCTCACAGTCCCGTTAGAAGAAAGTGATAACCCCAAAGAGTTACAGATACATATGATTGAGTCTATGGTTTCCCCCTTTTAAGGCATGGACAGACTTGATACTTGTCGTAAATTTATTTTGAGAGAAAAGAGTCTTAGAAATAGTGGTCCGGTTTAGAGTGGAAAATGATGATGGAAAGCTCAGTGATAGAAAATGTAGAGATTTAATAGTTGCTTCACAGCGTGCTGGAGGAGAGTAAAGACAGACTTATTTACGACAAATCGTTTCTCTCAATCTTCTCTTTCACTCTCCTGGTTGTCGTGAAATATTCTAATCCACATATATAAATTATCAGGTAAATATAAAGCCTAACAAATACATTTAATAAAGAAAAGAAAAATGGTAAAAGAACAGTGCTGTCACAATGACTGTACTCGAAATCCCCTTGTTTTCTGCTTCGTCTGCAAATTGTAACGCTTTCACGTTGATAGTAAAAGCCTACTATATTATTACCCGCTTTCTTCAATGAAACGTGTACTGTATTTCTTGGAACAACCTTGAGATACGCAAACTGATCAATGACCTAAATTTAATATTTCATTCATTCCATTTTATACACGGCGTAACTAAAAGACAGATAAGCAGGAGAGAGAGAGGGGCGAATGAAGGCAGGAAGCATGCAATACTAAACACGCGTCGCGCGATACACAATTGCTGCCATCACGCGTGTAAGGCCACATGCACTAACTTTTTTTCAGACGGACAGTGATAAAAACACTAACCTTCCCAGAGTTAGGTTTTAAAAAACCTGGAAAACGCTTATTAGAAAAGATGACATTAGATGGGTTTACGTTTGAAAACATTACAGTACCCAGACAGCACATCTTCGAAACAGGAGGTAGAAGAAATTGCATATTTTGAACGCAGCCACTTAGCTCCATTAAATTTGTATATTTGGGTTCCTTAGGACTTGCTGACAAATAATATGTAAAACGTTACGCAAATAGTCTAGGAATTACCAAGTTATGGCCAAAATAAAATAGTGGGGGTGCCTGACAGCATGAAATCATTTCTGCTCATAAAATTTTTTTATAACGTGTTTGAAAAAACCTTACGTTACGGAAATAGCCTACCATGTAAACTCCTATTTGATTGGAGCGCAACAAATGTAAGACTAAACACGATTGGTTATGCTATAAATACTATCTTGTGTTGTCAGGGGGAACGTAAAAAGGAGTACTTTTTTGAAAAGATGTGTAGACATGGTTTCATTGGGTAGAGCTGCGAATATACTCGATTCAGAGCGTCTGTTCATTGCCACATCTTGTAATAAACCTACTAAGAAGCAGTGCGTTGAGCACCAGTGTATATTTTTTATAAAATAAAGCCTGGGACATCGGCAGATCGGAGTTGTGCTATATTCATTGCCAGTCAACGAAACTGTTTATTATTCTATGAATTGTGGTAAGCTTGAAATATTCAATATCTTTTAATGAAAATTGAATGTAAATTGTTAATTTATGCCTGTATATATGTGTAGTTCAGTAGCAAACATGATGTAAAGCCTATAATGCTCCAGCCTGAACAGAAGGTGTCGGAGGAAAGTAAAACTGCATGGAATGGCCAAACAGTACACTGACACCTAGATTATTGATTAGACAGAAATAATGCTGGAATTGCAGAGGCGTAGTAACCATTAGGGAGGGAAATACTGGTATAAAGTATTTCAGATGAAGCTGACAGTTGGCCTAACGCTCTGAACTCAATGTTTGTGATGTATTGTGCTCAGTGTAGAAAGAGAGTATAAATTAGTTATGAAGTAGAAGGTACATCCTTCTTGTTTTCAGGGACCGTGGTCTTAAAGTTATTGAGCAGCACCTGGTCAGAGCTTTGCTGAATCCAGAGTCGGACAGCATACTCCTTGGTCCATTTAGCTATCAGTGGGGTGGCTCCAGAACTCATTAAAGTAATCGAGCAGAGGAGTCTTTTCCTGCCGCCATCACGCAAGATAAGAGAGTGTGGCCATGGAGCTCAACATTATGTACCCCCATCTTAAAATGACATTGTAAAATAAATTAAGAGGGGAATTTAATTGTTTTAATATCAGGAACTGAGAACATCTCCAATACTAGTTCCAATAAAGACAAACTATTGAAGTCATGATGACAAATACCAACAGAGCTTGAACAAAACAAAACCAGTATTACCTCATATTACTACTACACAACTGACACACATAGGATACTATTAATAATATATGTCACTACAATATTCATATTGATAAATTCTGTACATATAACTTGTAATTAAAATTGATTGTGATTCCTGGTTCCCTTTGTATTTGAATCAGGACACATATACATTCATGACAGCAATGAATACATATTGTTATTTGAAAAGTTATCAGTGACTCCTTTAAGATATCCTCGTAGAGTGTTTTATGTATGTGAGTGTCACAGTGTTGTCAAGTGTGGTGGAATAAATTAAATTGTTTATCTGTCTGTTGTTGTTATGACTTACACTTCATCATACACATACCCTAGACATATAACGTAGTCATCACACTATTCCAGAATAATTCTGACTGAGGTATACATATGTGGCAGCAAGTAAGGTTATCTATAATACACTACTCTTATTAGATATAGATACCTTCACAGCTGATCTCAGTCAGTACACTAAGTCCCCTATAAATATTTATAACATCCCACTTCACCACATATATTGGGGTCTCGCTCTTGGGATTTTGAATCTTTACCTATTAAAAATATTGGGGGTAATTCACTTCAGGGAATATAAGAATTAAAAGGTATCCTTGGGTGGAATTAAATAAGGTTGAGCTCACGGTGCCTGTGTTGTCCATTAGATATATATTTAGAGATTGAATTGTTGGTTAGACATTGTATAAATTTACCTGATAGACAATGGCGGACCTGGCCAAATTTCGATCTGCTGCTGTTCAGACTGCAAAAGAGTTAGGATTAGATGGGCAAGTTATGGTTGCCTATGTCACTACGGAATGTGACAAATTTATTGAACGCGAAGAAAGAAGGTTTGAAGCCGAAAGAAAGTTAGAGGCTGAAAGGGAAATTAAGAAGTTACAATTTGAGGCTGAGGCTGAGACTAAGAGGTTGCAGATTGAGGCTGAGGCTAAGAAATTGGAAGCAGAGGAAAGAAGAAAGGCTGCAGAAAGAGAAGAGAAGAAATTAGCTGCAGAAAGAGAAGAGAAGAAATTAGCTGCAGAAAGAGAAGAGAAGAAATTAGCTGCAGAAAGAGAAGAGAAGAGATTAGCTGCAGAAAGGGAAGCAGAAAGGAGGAGAAGAGATTACAAAGGGAACATGAGTTACGACTAAGGGAGTTTGAGTTTCAAGGCCATGCTCCTGAAAATGGTGCCAGTCCCTTTGCCTCTGATGCCACTGCTAGCCAAGGAGCCTCAACCTCAGCTATGAATTTTCATTTAGATCATTTTGTTGAGAAAGACGATGATATAGAGAGCTATCTAAATAGGTATGAACTATTAGCTACCACGTATGGGTTAGAGAGAGAAAGGTGGAGCTTAAAGTTATCTCAGGGACTTCGTGGGGCAGCTTATGAAGTTTTTGCAAAAATGAGCAGAGGTGATCAGGAAAATTATGACATGCTAAAGCAGGCTCTTTTGTTAAGATATGAAAAGAATGCAGAATTTTATAGGAAAAAATTTAGGAATGCTAAACTACTGTCAGGTGAAACCTATCACCAGTTCTCTGCACGAATAGAGACATACTTGGAGAAATGGACTTCTCTGGGGAAAACCCAAGATCTTAAGGAAATGGTCCTTATAGAGCAATTAAGAGAGTCCATGGCTCCAGACCTGAGAAAGTTTCTCATGGAACAAGGTGCAGAGAGGCTGGGTGAGTTGCTAAATGTTGCTGAAAGGTATCAAGCAGCTCAAGCAGAGGTAACAGGTAATAAAAAGAAACAAGTGGATAACTTTAGGGCACCACAGAACTTTAATAAATTTGATCCTAGGGATCAAAACAAAGGTAAGCACCAATTTGATAGGCCACGGTATGAAAATAAAAATAAATTCCCACAATTCGATGAAAGGAAATATGATGAAAGAAAATCTTTCAACCAAGGAAAAAGGTGGTGTAAAAATTGTCAGATGGACAATCATGACACTGACCGTTGCAGAAGGAAACCTGTGTATATGGCAACCCTTCAGGTCAGGTCGACCTCAAGACAGGAGGAGGATATTATGTTGGATACCACTCCAGAAGAGATGAGGAAGGCACAGGCTGGGGATAAAACACTCAAGCCTTGTTTCAGAAAATTGTCAACTTGTCATACAACTCCAGGCAAGGGAGATTTTTACATGAAAAACAAGTTGATGTATAGGAAGACTGGAGCTAGATCCAAAGGTCAGGGACAGCTGGTACTTCCTAAAAGATATAGGGCAGACTTAATAAGGAGCCTACATGTGAAACCAGATGGGGACCATGAGAAGATAGGTACCATCATTCAAAAGGTGGCTCACAATTATTATTGGCCCAAAGCAAGATGGGACATTGAGAATTTTGTAGAAAGGTGTAGCATAGCACATGAGGGAACACCCACAAGTGGGAACATTGATCAGGACCTGGACACGCCACGGGGCAAAATTAGGCCTGATAATAAAAAGAAAAATAGATTTGATAAAGTGGACCAAATGGAATGGGAAGCCCCTTTTCACGGACAAGCTTCACTTAACTGTTTTACAATGGCCACTATGCGGAGAGTGCAAAAAGATGTCTTACCCCAGGATAAGCCGAAAATCCCTCAATCGGACTTAAACAAACTGGAGGAAGAGGATGTAGAGAGGAAATCTCTCATCAAGAATTTTAAGTGGGGAGAAAGCCCCAAAAGAAAAATTGGTAGCGGTCGTTTTGTGAATGATAATTCTGGGAGGAAAAATCATCACTATAAAGCTTCGAGTGGAAGAGACCATACCGGTGCATGGACAAATAGGTCCACAAAATTAAAGGTCCATATGTAGCTTTGTTAAGAACGTGGACTGATGAAAAGGCAGAGGAAAACATTACATCTTCATACCAATATGTGAATGAGCTGACCACTCGTTTAAAAACTGGTTGGAAACTTGCCAATGAAAATTTGAAACAAGCCAGGAAGAAACATGCTGCCTATTATAACAGGAAGGCGAAAGACAGAGATTTGGCTGTGGGAGAGAAGGTACTGCTTCTTTTGCCCGGGAGTCAGAATAAGTTACAAATTGGATGGCAGGGTCCATATACAGTTCTAGAGAAGGTGTCTAGAACAAATTATAAGATAGATAAGACGGGGAAAGAAAAAATCTATCATGTGAATCTCCTGAAGAAATATTTGGAAAGAGAACATCAGGAAGAGACACACTTGTTGACCTTGTCCATCGCCATGGAGATGAAAAAGGAACCACTTTCATCATTTGAATATCCATTACACCCCTGTGAGACAGCAGCACAGGTGAAAATCAGTACACATTTAACGAAAACTCAGAAAGAGAGAGTGCAACAGGTTCTAAATAATCATGCAGAGGTGTTAACAGACCGACCAGGGCATACAAACCTATTGGAATATGATATGAAACTGATAGACCCCACACCTGTCTGTATGAAACCATATTCGATTCCGTTTGCTAAGGAGAAAGCTTTGAAGGAAGAGATAGACTATCTGTTGAAGGAAGGAATTATTTCGCACAGTGAATCTTCGTATAGTTCCGGTGTTGTACTCTTAAGGAAGCCCTCTGGAGAACATAGACTCTGTATAGATTACAGGAGACTGAATGCTATTACAGAAGGACAGGTGGATCCATTGCCGGATACAAATCAGCTGTTTGCCAGACTAAATAAAGCTAAATATTTCTCAAAAGTGGATCTGAGTAAAGGATACTATCAGATTCCAGTAAAGCCTGAGGTTAGACCATACCTAGCTTTTAGTACCTCAGAAGGACACTATGAGTTTAATAGATTGCCATTTGGATTGAAGAATGCGCCTAGTGTCTTCTCTAGAATGATGAGAAAATTGTTGGATGTAAACATTTCGGAGGAACGTAATGAATCCCTGAGTTGCCTCTTTGATTGAGGATATTCCGAATGTTTCATACAGGATAATAAGAAGATTATGGGATCCACTACGAAAACTCTGCTATCACCAGGTATATGTTATCTCCTCATAACGTACATTTTGAGGGAAATATAATGTTCTCTGGACATGTCATTGCGCAGACTCAGAGAAGAGAAATGGTGAATACGGGTTGCGAAGCAGCATTAAGACAAGCACTCACACTTGCGGCTGTTCAGTAACATAACCGAAATATATTATTGGTTGTAGAAGTCTGAGGCAGATTTCATGAGTAGTGCCTACTCTGAATGGACCCAACTACATAAAACCATGATAGCACCACAGCAGAGTAAAGTCAAGTTGACTTACATTTATCTATGTGTATATAGAATAAAGGACTGACATGGGATGTCTGTTTTAAGAGGGGAGGTGTCGTGAAATATTCTAATCCACATATATAAATTATCAGGTAAATATAAAGCCTAACAAATACATTTAATAAAGAAAAGAAGAATGGTAAAGAACAGTGCTGTCACAATGACTGTACTCGAAATCCCCCTTGTTTTCTACTTCGTCTGCAAATTGTAACGCTTTCACGTTGATAGTAAAAGCCTACTGTATTATACCCGCTTTCTTCAATGAAACGTGTACTGTATTTCTTGGAAAAACCTTGAGATACGCAAGCTGATCAATGACCTAAATTTAATATTTCATTCATTCCATTTTATACACGGCGTAACTAAAAGACAGATAAGCAGGAGAGAGAGAGGGGCGAATGAAGGCAGGAAGCATGCAATACTAAACACGCGTCGCGCGATACACAATTGCTGCCATCACGCGTGTAAGACCACATGCACTAACTTTTTTTCAGACGGACAGTGATAAAAACACTAACCTTCCCAGAGTTAGGTTTTAAAATCCTGAAAAACGCTTATTAGAAAAGATAACATTAGATGGGTTTACGTTTGAAAACATTACAGTACCCAGACAGCACATCTTCGAAACAGGAGGTAGAAGAAATTGCATATTTTGAACGCAGCCACGTAGCTCCTTTAAATTTGTATATTTGGGTTCCTTAGGGTTTGCTGACAAAGAATATGTAAAACGTTACGCAAATAGTCTAGGAATTACCAAGTTATGGCCAAAATAAAATAGTGGGGATGCCTGACAGCATGAAATCATTTCTGCTCATAAAATTTTTTTATATCGTGTTTGAAAAAAACCTTACGTTACGGAAATAGCCTACCATGTTAACTCCTAATTGATTGGAGCGCAACAAATATAAGACTAAACACGATTGGTCGGGCTATAAATACTATCTTGTGTTGTCAGGGGAAACGTAAAACGGAGTATTTTTTTGAAAAGATGTGTAGACATGGTTTCATTGGGTAGAGCTGCGAATATACTCGATTCAGAGCGTCTGTTCATTGCCACATCTTGTAATAAACCTACTAAGAAGCAGTGCGTTGAGCACCAGTGTATATTTTTTATAAAATAAAGCCTGGGACATCGGCAGATCGGAGTTGTGCTATATTCATTGCCAGTCAACGAAACTGTTTATTATTCTATGAATTGTGGTAAGCTTGAAATATTCAATATCTTTTAATGAAAATTGAATGTAAATTGTTAATTTATGCCTGTATATATGTGTAGTTCAGTAGCAAACATGATGTAAAGCCTATAATGCTCCAGCCTGAACAGAAGGTGTCGGAGGAAAGTAAAACTGCATGGAATGGCCAAACAGTACACTGACACCTAGATTATTGATTAGACAGAAATAATGCTGGAATTGCAGAGGCGTAGTAACCATTAGGGAGGGAAATACTGGTATAAAGTATTTCAGATGAAGCTGACAGTTGGCCTAACGCTCTGAACTCAATGTTTGTGATGTATTGTGCTCAGTGTAGAAAGAGAGTATAAATTAGTTATGACGTAGAAGGTACATCCTTCTTGTTTCAGGGACCGTGGTCTTAAAGTTATTGAGCAGCACCTGGTCAGAGCTTTGCTGAATCCAGAGTCGGACAGCATACTCCTTGGTCCATTTAGCTATCAGTGAGGTGTCTCCAGAGCCCAGGGGAGAAATCGAGCAGAGGAGTCTTTTCCTGCCGCCATCACGCTAGATAAGAGCGTGTGGCCATTGAGCTCAACATTATGTACCCCCATCTTAAAATTACATTGTAAAATACTATTAATATGGGAATTTAATTGTTTTAATATCAGGAACTGAGAACATCTCCAATACTAGTTCCAATAAAGACAAACTATTGAAGTCATGATGACAAATACCAACAGAGCTTGAACAAAACAAAACCAGTATTACCTCATATTACTACTACACAACTGACACACATAGGATACTATTAAAATATATGTCACTACAAGATTCATATTAATATATTCTGTACATATAACTTGTAATTAAAATTGATTGTGATTCCTGGTTCCCTTTGTATTTGAATCAGGACACATATACATTCATGACAGCAATGAATACATATTGTTATTTGAAAAGTTATCAGTGACTCCTTTAAGATATCCTCGTAGAGTGTTTTATGTATGTGAGTGTCACAGTGTTGTCAAGTGTGGTGGAATAAATTAAATTGTTTATCTGTCTGTTGTTGTTATGACTTACACTTCATCATACACATACCCTAGACATATAACGTAGTCATCACACTATTCCAGAATAATTCTGACTGAGGTATACATATGTGACAGCAAGTAAGGTTATCTATAATACACTACTCTTATTAGATATAGATACCTTCACAGCTGATCTCAGTCAGTACACTAAGTCCCCTATAAATATTTATAACATCCCACTTCACCACATATATTGGGGTCTCGCTCTCGGGATTTTGAATCTTTACCTATTAAAAATATTGGGGGTAATTCACTTCAGGGAATATAAGAATTAAAAGGTATCCTTGGGTGGAATTAAATAAGGTTGAGCTCACGGTGCCTGTGTTGTCCATTAGATATATATTTAGAGATTGAATTGTTGGTTAGACATTGTATAAATTTACCTGATAGACAATGGCGGACCTGGCCAAATTTCGATCTGCTGCTGTTCAGACTGCAAAAGAGTTAGGATTAGATGGGCAAGTTATGGTTGCCTATGTCACTACGGAATGTGACAAATTTATTGAACGCGAAGAAAGAAGGTTTGAAGCCGAAAGAAAGTTAGAGGCTGAAAGGGAAATTAAGAAGTTACAATTTGAGGCTGAGGCTGAGACTAAGAGGTTGCAGATTGAGGCTGACAAAGAGGCTAAAGCATTGGAAGCCGAGGAAAGAAGACAGGCTGCAGAAAGAGAAGAGAAGAAATTAGCTGCAGAAAGAGAAGAGAAGAAATTAGCTGCAGAAAGAGAAGAGAAGAAATTAGCTGCAGAAAGAGAAGAGAAGAGATTAGCTGCAGAAAGGGAAGCAGAAAAGGAAGAGAAGAGATTACAAAGGGAACATGAGTTACGACTAAGGGAGTTTGAGTTTCAGGGCCATGCTCCTGAAAATGGTGCCAGTCCCTTTGCCTCTGATGCCACTGCTAGCCAAGGAGCCTCAACCTCAGCTATGAATTTTCATTTAGATCATTTTGTTGAGAAAGACGATGATATAGAGAGCTATCTAAATAGGTATGAACTATTAGCTACCACGTATGGGTTAGAGAGAGAAAGGTGGAGCTTAAAGTTATCTCAAGGACTTCGTGGGGCAGCTTATGAAGTTTTTGCAAAAATGAGCAGAGGTGATCAGGAAAATTATGACATGCTAAAGCAGGCTCTTTTGTTAAGATATGAAAAGAATGCAGAATTTTATAGGAAAAAATTTAGGAATGCTAAACTACTGTCAGGTGAAACCTATCACCAGTTCTCTGCACGAATAGAGACATACTTGGAGAAATGGACTTCTCTGGGGAAAACCCAAGATCTTAAGGAAATGGTCCTTATAGAGCAATTAAGAGAGTCCATGGCTCCAGACCTGAGAAAGTTTCTCATGGAACAAGGTGCAGAGAGGCTGGGTGAGTTGCTAAATGTTGCTGAAAGGTATCAAGCAGCTCAAGCAGAGGTAACAGGTAATAAAAAGAAACAAGTGGATAACTTTAGGGCACCACAGAACTTTAATAAATTTGATCCTAGGGATCAAAACAAAGGTAAGCACCAATTTGATAGGCCACGGTATGAAAATAAAAATAAATTCCCACAATTCGATGAAAGGAAATATGATGAAAGAAAATCTTTCAACCAAGGAAAAAGGTGGTGTAAAAATTGTCAGATGGACAATCATGACACTGACCGTTGCAGAAGGAAACCTGTGTATATGGCAACCCTTCAGGTCAGGTCGACCTCAAGACAGGAGGAGGATATTATGTTGGATACCACTCCAGAAGAGATGAGGAAGGCACAGGCTGGGGATAAAACACTCAAGCCTTGTTTCAGAAAATTGTCAACTTGTCATACAACTCCAGGCAAGGGAGATTTTTACATGAAAAACAAGTTGATGTATAGGAAGACTGGAGCTAGATCCAAAGGTCAGGGACAGCTGGTACTTCCTAAAAGATATAGGGCAGACTTAATAAGGAGCCTACATGTGAAACCAGATGGGGACCATGAGAAGATAGGTACCATCATTCAAAAGGTGGCTCACAATTATTATTGGCCCAAAGCAAGATGGGACATTGAGAATTTTGTAGAAAGGTGTAGCATAGCACATGAGGGAACACCCACAAGTGGGAACATTGATCAAGACCTGGACACGCCACGGGGCAAAATTAGGCCTGATAATAAAAAGAAAAATAGATTTGATAAAGTGGACCAAATGGAATGGGAAGCCCCTTTTCACGGGCAAGCTTCACTTAACTGTTTTACAATGGCCACTATGCGGAGAGTGCAAAAGGATGTCTTACCCCAGGATAAGCCGAAAATCCCTCAATCGGACTTAAACAAACTGGAGGAAGAGGATGTAGAGAGGAAATCTCTCATCAAGAATTTTAAGTGGGGAGAAAGCCCCAAGAGAAAAATTGGTAGCGGTCGTTTTGTGAATGATAATTCTGGGAGGAAAAATCATCACTATAAAGCTTCGAGTGGAAGAGACCATACCGGTGCATGGACAAATAGGTCCACAAAATTAAAGGTCCATATGTAGCTTTGTTAAGAACGTGGACTGATGAAAAGGCAGAGGAAAACATTACATCTTCATACCAATATGTGAATGAGCTGACCACTCGTTTAAAAACTGGCTGGAAACTTGCCAATGAAAATTTGAAACAAGCCAGGAAGAAACATGCTGCCTATTATAACAGGAAGGCGAAAGACAGAAATTTGGCTGTGGGAGAGAAGGTACTGCTTCTTTTGCCCGGGAGTCAGAATAAGTTACAAATTGGATGGCAGGGTCCATATACAGTTCTAGAGAAGGTGTCTAGAACAAATTATAAGATAGATAAGAAGGGGAAAGAAAAAATCTATCATGTGAATCTCCTGAAGAAATATTTGGAAAGAGAACATCAGGAAGAGACACACTTGTTGACCTTGTCCATCGCCATGGAGATGAAAAAGGAACCACTTTCATCATTTGAATATCCATTACACCCCTGTGAGACAGCAGCACAGGTGAAAATCAGTACACATTTAACGAAAACTCAGAAAGAGAGAGTGCAACAGGTTCTAAATAATCATGCAGAGGTGTTAACAGACCGACCAGGGCATACAAACCTATTGGAATATGATATGAAACTGATAGACCCCACACCTGTCTGTATGAAACCATATTCGATTCCGTTTGCTAAGGAGAAAGCTTTGAAGGAAGAGATAGACTATCTGTTGAAGGAAGGAATTATTTCGCACAGTGAATCTTCGTATAGTTCCGGTGTTGTACTCTTAAGGAAGCCCTCTGGAGAACATAGACTCTGTATAAGTTACAGGAGACTGAATGCTATTACAGAAGGACAGGTGGATCCATTGCCGGATACCAATCAGCTGATTGCCAGACTAAATAAAGCTAAATATTTCTCAAAAGTGGATCTGAGTAAAGGATACTATCAGATTCCAGTAAAGCCTGAGGTTAGACCATACCTAGCTTTTAGTACCTCAGAAGGACACTATGAGTTTAATAGATTGCCATTTGGATTGAAGAATGCGCCTAGTGTCTTCTCTAGAATGATGAGAAAATTGTTGGATGTAAACATTTCGGAGGAACGTAATGAATCCCTGAGTTGCCTCTTTGATTGAGGATATTCCGAATGTTTCATACAGGATAATAAGAAGATTATGGGATCCACTACGAAAACTCTGCTATCACCAGGTATATGTTATCTCCTCATAACGTACATTTTGAGGGAAATATAATGTTCTCTGGACATGTCATTGCGCAGACTCAGAGAAGAGAAATGGTGAATACGGGTTGCGAAGCAGCATTAAGACAAGCACTCACACTTGCGGCTGTTCAGTAACATAACCGAAATATATTATTGGTTGTAGAAGTCTGAGGCAGATTTCATGAGTAGTGCCTACTCTGAATGGACCCAACTACATAAAACCATGATAGCACCACAGCAGAGTAAAGTCAAGTTGACTTACATTTATCTATGTGTATATAGAATAAAGGACTGACATGGGATGTCTGTTTTAAGAGGGGAGGTGTCGTGAAATATTCTAATCCACATATATAAATTATCAGGTAAATATAAAGCCTAACAAATACATTTAATAAGGAAACGGAAAATGGTAAAAGAACAGTGCTGTCGCAATGACTGTACTCGAAATCCCCTTGTTTTCTGCTTCGTCTGCAAATTGTAACGCTTTCACGTTGATAGTAAAAGCCTACTGTATTATTACCCGCTTTCTTCAATGAAACGTGTGCTGTATTTCTTGGAAAAACATTGAGATACGCAAACTGATCAATGACCTAAATTGAATATTCATTCCATTTTATACACGGCGTAACTAAAAGACAGATAAGCAGGAGAGAGAGAGGGGCGAATGAAGGCAGGAAACATGAAACACTAAACTCGCGTCGCGAGATACACAATTACTACTATCACGCGTGTAAGGCCACATGCACTAACTTTTTTTCAGACGGACAGTGATAAAAACACTAACCTTCCCAGAGTTAGGTTTTAAAAACCTGGAAAACGCTTATTAGAAAAGATGACATTAGATGGGTTTACGTTTGAAAACATTACAGTACCCAGACAGCACATCTTCGAAACAGGAGGTAGAAGAAATTGCATATTTTGAACGCAGCCACGTAGCTCTTTTAAATTTGTATATTTGGGTTCCTTAGGGCTTGCTGACAAAGAATATGTAAAACGTTACGCAAATAGTCTAGGAATTACCAAGTTATAACCAAAATAAAATAGTGGGGGTGCCTGACAGCATGAAATCATTTCTGCTCATAAAATTTTTTTATAACGTGTTTGAAAAAACCTTACGTTACGGAAATAGCCTACCATGTTAACTCCTATTTGATTGGAGCGCAACAAATGTAAGACTAAACACGATTGGTCGGGCTATAAATACTATCTTGTGTTGTCAGGGGGAACGTGAAAAGGGGTACTTTTTTGAAAAGATGTGTAGACGTGGTTTCATTGGGTAGAGCTGCGAATATACTCGATTCAGAGCGTCTGTTCATTGCCACATCTTGTAATAAACCTACTAAGAAGCAGTGCGTTGAGCACCAGTGTATATTTTTTATAAAATAAAGCCTGGGACATCGGCAGATCGGAGTTGTGCTATATTCATTGCCAGTCAACGAAACTGTTTATTATTCTATGAATTGTGGTAAGCTTGAAATATTCAATATCTTTTAATGAAAATTGAATGTAAATTGTTAATTTATGCCTGTATATATGTGTAGTTCAGTAGCAAACATGATGTAAAGCCTATAATGCTCCAGCCTGAACAGAAGGTGTCGGAGGAAAGTAAAACTGCATGGAATGGCCAAACAGTACACTGACACCTAGATTATTGATTAGACAGAAATAATGCTGGAATTGCAGAGGCGTAGTAACCATAAGGGAGGGAAATACTGGTATAAAGTATTTCAGATGAAGCTGACAGTTGGCCTAACGCTCTGAACTCAATGTTTGTGATGTATTGTGCTCAGTGTAGAAAGAGAGTATAAATTAGTTATGATGTAGAAGGTACATCCTTCTTGTTTCAGGGACCGTGGTCTTAAAGTTATTGAGCAGCACCTGGTCAGAGCTTTGCTGAAGCCAGAGGTGGACAGCATACTCCTTGGTCCATATAGCAACCAGTGGGGTGGCTCCAGAACTCATTAAAGTAATCGAGCAGAGGAGGCCTTTACTACAGTCATCACGAAAGATAAGAGAGTGTGGCCATGGAGCTCAACATTATGTACCCCCATCTTAAAATGACAGTGTAAAATAAACTTAAGAGGGGAATTTAATTGTTTTAATATCAGGAACTGAGAACATCTCCAATACTAGTTCCAATAAAGACAAACTATTGAAGTCATGATGACAAATACCAACAGAGCTTGAACAAAACAAAACCAGTATTACCTCATATTACTACTACACAACTGACACACATAGGATACTATTAAAAATATATGTCACTACAAGATTCATATTGATAAATTCTGTACATATAACTTGTAATTAAAATTGATTGTGATTCCTGGTTCCCTTTGTATTTGAATCAGGACACATATACATTCATGACAGCACTGAATACATATTGTTATTTGAAAAGTTATCAGTGACTCCTTTAAGATATCCTCGTAGAGTGTTTTATGTATGTGAGTGTCACAGTGTTGTCAAGTGTGGTGGAATAAATTAAATTGTTTATCTGTCTGTTGTTGTTATGACTTACACTTCATCATACACATACCCTAGACATATAACGTAGTCATCACACTATTCCAGAATAATTCTGACTGAGGTATACATATGTGGCAGCAAGTAAGGTTATCTATAATACACTACTCTTATTAGATATAGATACCTTCACAGCTGATCTCAGTCAGTACACTAAGTCCCCTATAAATATTTATAACATCCCACTTCACCACACTGGTCAAACAATTATTTGCCAGTTTTCCAGACCCGCATCTGCGCGCACACCGATTTGGTGTTTTCAAACACACAGACGATGTTTATACAAACTATATTAAACGAATAGGGGAAAATTTGGGCTTTGGGTATATCCACCACACAGAACTAAATGAGTTTATGTGATTTTATTCACTTTAAACATCAATCACTAACAAATATCAGGTATTACATAAATTATCATAAGTACACAAATGCAAATAACAAATTTGGGAGGGGTGAAGAAGATTGGTATCGACTAAGCCCTTCCCGCTTATTAGACAAAGATAAACCCAGTCCAGAGATAGATAATATCAGGAACATAGGTACGTTAACCTAACAGTAAAGTTAATTACTCTGAAAAAAAGGTGTTACCAAATTAGGTATAGGTGATAGAAAAAAACCTGTTCTTCCCAGCTGTTCTTCCCTTTACTAAGCAAATGGAAAGGAGGGGGTTTTTAAACAGAGTTAACCAATTAGCAACTCCCCCTTAAAGGAACAATGCAGGGAATACAGAAAAAATTATATTACTAGGCAAGAAAGTTAACAACAGGTTTACAAAAGAAAACGATTAAATTTCCTGTCATTCATACACACGCGTGAGGATCCACACTCTATTACTCACACACTTACCGAATGCAGCCTCAGACGATCCATAAAAGTATATAAAAACAGCACGTAATCTTTGACATATGAACTGTCTAATCCTTCGATGTCCCGCCCCAGATGTTTGCGAGGTTTTGTTGGTAACAAATATTCTCACTTATCGCAAGACTTGAAGACTAAGAGTTCTCGTGTGTTTATTATATATATATAAAAGGAGTCTATGGGATGGCACTAACCCAGTTCGGCACAGGGGTGAAAATGAAGTGGTCTCTTTTAATCCTCCGCTATGGTAAAATTCCTTCAATGCGTGATGATAGTTTTATTAAATCCAATTGAGAAAAAAACTAGGCTCATTCACAGTCAGGAAAATATGTACTCTCTCACAGTAAACAGTAAATATGATATCGCTACTGGCGCTGTTCATCTTCCAGTTTATCTTACAGATTTAATTTGATGATAATAATCAAATGATCTTGGGTAGGCTTTCTTTCATGTAATTATGTTAGCTAGGCCGTACCGGACCACCACAAGATTTACTTTAAAAAAATGTCTCATCAAACTGTCTGGAAGTTTAAGAACCGAGTATGGAAACTCTGAAAGATTTCGTTATTGCTGGGATTGCAAAAGGTGATCAATCTAGAGAAAAAGATAGAAAACCCATAACAACATAATCATACTTTAAAACAAATAATCTTCTAAGCGCGCGATAAATTTCCCGTTAAGCCTATAATACACTCGAGTATTTAATTATGTATTTAATAAACACTGCTCGAATTCTAGTGGTTAAAAACACACATCTATAAATATAGGACTTAACTAAATTTATTAATTATAAATTCCTTCGCGACTTTAAAAGTTAATTTAAGCATCTATTATCTTTTGAAATAATATAATAGATCATTATATTTACAACTGGAACTATTGAGACGGTTTAATTTAATAGGTTTAAATTAACACAAAATCCAATGAAATATAATGAATGAACTAGACCACTGATCACTTTACACAATATATATATTACCGCTTTGCACAGAAATAGAATTCACTGCAAATAAAATGAAAATCCAGGGAAAATCTAGCAAGATTTCAAATATCGCTAGTGCTACTATCAAGTTCTGGCCAGCGAATGATAACGTGTCTAGTCTTCATGGTCTATTTAGCTAAAATGGAATGTAAGTTGAGTGGGACATGATAAACTTGACAGCTTATTTGATCTCACGAACTTTTGGGGATCTGACCGCCAAATCAAGAGAAGAAGCCGCCCCCTGGTCTTCGTATTCGCTCGCTGCTGCCCGTTTCGCTTTCCCCCGTTCGCTGGGTTCTACGATTGACATCGAGACGCGAAAATAGCGGCAAGCAACTGCGTCTCGTAGCAGGGACCACTACTGTCTTTGATAACGCCGATAGTCTCCCCTGAAATCCCTCCGTCTGTCTCTTTGATCTCGTGCCGCCTACTAAATGAGTCCCGGTGGAATGAGTTCTGGCAAACGAAAAGTTACAACAAATGTTCAGGGGTTCTAATGTTATGAAAAGCTAAAGGTCCCTTTAAATCATCCATCATATCAGGGAAAATTCACTTGTCAAACTAGACGTACGTCACAATACTCTGCTTTATTCTAAGGGAAAATATTGTTAGCAATGATTTGCATAAAGGAAATTACAACGTGGGTGACTCGACAAGGAACATCCTTCAGTCTACTTTCACTCGGTTCTTTCATCAGGGCCCTGATATACTTACAATCGTGCTGTGGTTCGCCGTCTGGCGCAAACTTTGGGACACTCACACACTTTTTTTTATCTGTTACTGTCGTTAAATGAAACGGATCCCAGCTCTGCAGATTTGTTTGTTGGTTTCATCAAAATGGATCCGGGGAGCGTCTGCTTCATGCGATAGTTATTTCAGACTAAAGTTAGTGTCACTTGACTCACGAGGTAAGAATTAGGCTTAAACGAGCACACAATGTCAGAACACGAGGTTTCCCTTAATTAGGAAGATGACCGGTGGACAACTTCTCTCAACAAATAATCTTGGTTCACCACACACTTTGTCAACAATGTCGGAAAGTTAATGTTTTAGATTTCTGTAATTTTTCCCGCCACAAGGCAGCATGTACATTAGAGTTAGTGTAGAAATATGCACTGGCTCAAAGGCCCAGAATAAGCATTTATTAGGTATGTCTCTGTACAAAACGCCGGCAAAGTTTGGGTTACCCCAGTATTCACTGAATAAAGAAAAAACACATATGAAATATGTTACATATTATGTACTCAATATAACTTTCGTTTCTAAAATGCAAGCGTACAGCTTGACTTATCATTTAAAACTTCCCGTGCAATAAGTTATATTTAAAAATCATCAATACTCATGAATTAGGAATACATACGTATTCCGTCTACACTCATGAGGCATCTAGCATTTATAAGTTAGTTTAGAAAAATTGTTCCCGTCTGATTATTTAGCAGTTAAATTAAATTCCTTATAGCTACATTGTTGTTTAAGCTAGAAATTATAATTTATTCTGCTTTCCACTGAAACACGTCACTAGAAAATAATACAGACTATATAATTAAGCACTCTGCACCAAATCTAACTAGTGAAATATGAAATAAGCGATTATCACTTTAAACACTTCACAAAATATTAGATAACTATTATAATATATACCTCAACACACAGAACTACAGGTAATCGCACACTTTAGAATTATACGGTGATATATTTATTTTAAGTCTAGAGTTCGGTAAATTTCCGAACAAACTAGGGCTTCGCTATACAGCTTATTCTATTCACGAACAACCTGTCTACTGCGAATTTTGAGGACTGAATGAAAATAAAGTTTAACATTCTGGTTATACCTATTACCAGACAAAGGGTCCCACTTTTTTTTCGCCAAACGAAATAATCTCCCCTTTCCGTCTAAAACACCTTACATCAACTAGAAGACTACCATGAACTGACACTCGTGCGTTTTCGCACCTCACGCTGACCAGGCCAACAGTGAGTGCCTTGTCAGCTGGGATTTCCAGACAAATGGCTCAAACTGCGCCGAGGAGATGTCGGCTATCGCGCCTCACTGAGCGCTCAGCCGGTGCAACTCGTTGTGGCAGGTGAAAATGCAGACAACTTTGTCGCCTATAGGTCTAGCAAAAGCGAATATTCACAGTGTATTTCGTCTGGTGCAGGGAATGCTGTAGACATATGTCTGCTCCTATGTCTGGCCAGACGAATATATTCACAGTTTCGTCCACTGACACCTAATGCAATAGAATGCATTTTAACGCTCTCTCTCTGACACGTTATGTCACAAATGCGTTTACCAGTGTGAGAAAGAAAACGGTAAAGTTGAGAATGGGGAAGAAAATATTTTTCGCAAACGAATGGATGCGAAAAATACAGGAAAAGGGTAAAGAGTGATAATAAAATAGAGGATACGGGTGAAAGAAAAATAAGAGGATATAGGCAATTTATGATCAATAAACTCTCTGTGACATCCTGAGAGCATAGATCTTCAATAAACGTTTGCCCTTCAGCGCTCCTGAGAGCATAGATCTTTAATACACATTTGTTCCTCAGCGCCCCTGAGAGCATAGATCTTCAATAAAAGTTTGTCGATCAGCGCCCCCGAGAGCATAGATCTTCAATAAACGTTTGTCTATCAGTGCCTCTGAGAGCATAGATCTTCAATACACGTTTGTCCTTCAGCGCCCCTGAGAGCATAGATCTTCAATAAACGTTTGTCTATTTGCACCTCTGAGAGCATAGATCTTCAATAAACGTTTGTCCATCAGCGCCCCATGAGAGCATAGATCTTCAATAAACGTTTGTCCATCAGCACCTCTGAGAGCATAGATCTTCAATAAACGTTTGTCCATCAGCGCCCCATGAGAGCATAGATCTTCAATAAACGTTTGTCCATCAGCACCTCTGAGAGCATAGATCTTCAATAAACGTTTGTCCATCAGCGCCCCTGAGAGCATAGATCTTCAATAAACGTTTGTCCATCAGCACCTCTGAGAGCATAGATCTTCAATAAACGTTTGTCCATCAGCGCCCCTGAGAGCATAGATCTTCAATAAACGTTTGTCCATCAGCGCCCCTGAGAGCATAGATCTTCAGTAAAGGTAAGCCAAGTTCTCCTGCCGTTTGTCCTCATCACCTCAAGGTCTTTCCATGTCTTCCTCATCATTGTCATTTCTGACAGTAGTTCTCGTCTCCGTGTTTATCTGCCACTTTAAGCCTGGAGGATTCCATAATAAGGACTGCCGTGTAAGGCTATCAAGAAGTTTCCTAAATGTGCGCCAAACCCATCGCCAGCGGGGCAGCTTAATGCTCTTCAGTTTGGTTTGGTGTTAAGGACCATCTTAATTGCACGCGGAAAACCCCATCAGTGCTCCAATCTCCTCCCTCAAATCACACAAGGAGGATTTCAGCACAGTGCACGAACTCCGTAGCACCGGCGAGTTATATCAAACGAATAAACTTCAGAAACAGATATATAATAATTTGTATTGACTCTGCGTTTCTGGATAGGACGAAAACGTGTCTGACATAGGAAACTGCTGAATTAAAATGAAATCCATAAACAAAGTATCACATGAATTATTTTTTTTTTCTGTTTGCGGGGTTTGCCTTCCTGTGGCGAGGCACGTTTCTTTCAACCTAGACTTGAGTCATTTGGTTATAGCAGAGCGCACATTGCCATGAATGTGTCATCAGTGGCGTGATTACCGCCCAGGTGGAGCGAGCACATTCTGAGGGCCCCAGCACAGAGTGGACTCCGGAAAGTAGGGGTCAGAAGGGCCTCATGCCGTTGTATATATTTTTTTAATTTGCTTTGTTCATGTGGTAAACGTCATAGCATGACTCACTTTCTGGACAGGAGGACCTTGCCCAATTATTTTTTGGAGGTGTATGTTCTTTGGGCAGGTCAAGGACGATGATGAAGTAAGTAGTTACATTTGTATACAAGTTTGTCGTATATTAATTATAGTAGTTGAGCCCATAAAGTAAGGTGGACCCAATTTAATGGTTATCTGACTCTACTCTTCAGTTAAGGCAGGCAAAAGCGGTGGGGAATGCCCCGTACATTGTAGTTATGCAACTGCGTGTTTATCATGACATATACAAGATCAAAGGCAATCTAGCTAAAGCTATCCTCAGTTACAGAATTATTTTTTTCTCCTTCGCCTTCTCAAATTCACTCCCTCTAAAAGGTGTCCTCTACCCTAGACGAAGGTTTGCAAGCACGCTGTCTATAGTCTTGTAAACCTTCAAAGCGGTCCGCTTACAGACACGAACCTCCGCCCACCGGAAGTTATCAATGTCAGACCACAATGTTTTGGAGTCAGTTCCCTTTGTTCCAGATTTTTATTCCAGACAAGAAGCAGGCGCCGCGTGCGTGTGTATTCTAGGATTAAGCTATCCTTCCCCCATTCCCAAATTTTATTCCCCCCCACCCACTATTTCCCTCCTCTGTTTTCTTCCCTATCACATCACTTTTCATGTGGCCCTTACCACTTTTCCGCGCGGGTCCTGGCAAAGTTGGTGGTGGTGAAACGGGATAGCCAGAAGGGCGTGCTTTGTTTTATTCCGGTAACGAGAGAAACATGAGCAGGAAATTATTTATTTTACTGTAGAAAATGGAGTAAGGGAGATAATCCGGTGCAAGGGAGACCACTGCGATGGAGTCACGATGCAGGAGTTTAAACGTGCGGTTTTACTGTAAACATATCCCAGTCTTGCAAGTTGTCACTGATCAGCGAAAAGTCTGTCCCAAATTTGTCGGTCGGTCTTTCGTAACTTAGACCAAACTTTTCCTTCATTAAGCGTGTTCTCGACGAATGCAACACACTCAAATATTTTTTATATACACACGGCACACGCATAAACATCATCATTACCTTCAGCTTCTGGGGAGCATAGACCTCCAACTAATTCACGCAAAATCTGTATTTACTTTTGTAAGTTATTTTTAGTCAAGCACAGTTTTAAGTTATTTTTTTGCTTGTCAGATCATTAAACACCCTAACTCAGGGGTTGACAACCAGATTGCGAAATACCGGTTAATCATAGGGGATGATTTTTTTAAATAAATTTCTAGGTGACGGAGGGGATGGGGGAAAGGAAAGATTTTGAAACGGTGGAAATTTTGGACTGCCTTTCTTCTACTAGCGTTTCAAATTGCGGTGTACGTAACAGTTAATGTACTTAAAACCCCATGACCTAGCATGCTAGAATCATTCAGTTTGAATTGTCAACTGTGCCATCGATGGAATAACAGGAAGCAGATAGTCAGGCAGAGATAGGAGTTAAATATAGGCTATACTTATTCCATATTCCAGAAACTCTTTCCTAGGGATCGGAGTGGTTAAGAGGTATGCGTCCGCCTCGAATTCTAAGGTACCGCGTTCTTCTTCTGCGTTCGTCATGAAAAGGACGTTGGCAACGTTGTGTGGCCGTTTACAGCGAGGCTGCGATATTTGCGCCGTTCGGCCCGACACATCCGATTTCAGCATGGCATTTTTGGGACCGGGTTTGCCTTCCATCTTTGATCCCTACTCTCTCGGCCAGACAGCAGTGATGCAGCCTGTTTCCAGGACCAACCGGGTCGATTTCCAGAAGGAATATATAATTTATGGAATTTTCTTTTTCAGAACCAGTGGCCCTAATGATGTCATACTTCCCCCCTCCCCGTTCTCCTGGGTAGTGAGATTGGATCTCTAGCCTTCTCGGATAAGGGCGAAAAAATAGGATGTCCAGTATGCAAGTTGCGCACGTTAAAAATCCCACGGCAGTTGGAAATCGTAAAGGCCGCTGCCCTGGCAAAATTTAAAAATTAGAAAACTACCCACCACAAAAATATTTATTCAGTGTGTGATTCCTATACACACACATTGGGATTCAAGCCGGTACTACGGAGTTCGTACACTGTGCTGAGATCCTCCTTGTGTGATCTAAGGTATGAAATATCGGAGCACTGTTGGAGTAATCCTTGTGCAATGAAGACAGTCCTTTAAAAAAAAACCCAAAGACCAAGCCAAATATTCTGAAACCTGTAAACGATTTTTATAGAGTTTTTGTGTTTCTAAAGTAGATTTCCACAGCTCCTGGGTTGTCGACCACTGCTCTAACTACTGTGTCAGCACATCTAGAAATTGAAAATTTTGTAGGGAGAAATATTTGATCAAAGGCTAACAAAAGAAAAAAAAAATTAAAGGTAGTCGTGGGGGAACCAGTACCCTTCCTCGCTGCCTTTTGACTTCCATAACTCAAGAGCAGAAGTTATTTGATACCAAGCAATCCTTTATATAAAATCCCAGCTTTTTCTGTCAGTACGTAACGCTAAGGGATGCAACTGTGGTTAAAAGTTAGACATTAATTGTCTTGTTTCCCTTATATGTACTCTCCCGAAAATAGTAACACTTACCAAAGAAGAATGTGCAAATGACGGTGTGCACAAAAATATATTTATAGAATGTGTGATCCCGTATGCACACATTGGGATCCTCGCTGCTGCTACGTAGTTCGTGTACTGCGGTGATGCACAGTGTTTTTTTAAATAAATACTTTTGAATAAGTAAAATTGCCGTTAGGTATTGGTGCTTTTGAATTTAATTCCCGTCTTATGATGGGCTTTTACACTAGTAAATTACTAAACCTCGTGTAGTGTCCGAGTGATCTTAGGTAAAAAGAAAAGTGGGGTAGTGAGGTGACACATGAGATATTGCGTGTGAGGAATGGCAGCTTCATCAGATAAAACACATTGTTACAGATACCACCCCTACAAGATCATAGGAATGCTTGGTCCTGGCTTTCTGCAACGAGATGAACTGAAGTGCTGGCTCCATGCTCCTTAAGGAGGGTATATATATATATATATATATATATATATATATATATATATATATATATATATATATATATATATATAAATCCCAGCACACACACACACACACATATATATATACAAAGAGGCTAAAGCATTGGAAGCCGAGGAAAGAAGACAGGCTGCAGAAAGAGAAGAGAAGAAATTAGCTGCAGAAAGAGAAGAGAAGAAATTAGCTGCAGAAAGAGAAGAGAAGAAATTAGCTGCAGAAAGAGAAGAGAAGAGATTAGCTGCAGAAAGGGAAGCAGAAAAGGAAGAGAAGAGATTACAAAGGGAACATGAGTTACGACTAAGGGAGTTTGAGTTTCAGGGCCATGCTCCTGAAAATGGTGCCAGTCCCTTTGCCTCTGATGCCACTGCTAGCCAAGGAGCCTCAACCTCAGCTATGAATTTTCATTTAGATCATTTTGTTGAGAAAGACGATGATATAGAGAGCTACCTAAATAGGTATGAACTATTAGCTACCACGTATGGGTTAGAGAGAGAAAGGTGGAGCTTAAAGTTATCTCAGGGACTTCGTGGGGCAGCTTATGAAGTTTTTGCAAAAATGAGCAGAGGTGATCAGGAAAATTATGACATGCTAAAGCAGGCTCTTTTGTTAAGATATGAAAAGAATGCAGAATTTTATAGGAAAAAATTTAGGAATGCTAAACTACTGTCAGGTGAAACCTATCACCAGTTCTCTGCACGAATAGAGACATACTTGGAGAAATGGACTTCTCTGGGGAAAACCCAAGATCTTAAGGAAATGGTCCTTATAGAGCAATTAAGAGAGTCCATGGCTCCAGACCTGAGAAAGTTTCTCATGGAACAAGGTGCAGAGAGGCTGGGTGAGTTGCTAAATGTTGCTGAAAGGTATCAAGCAGCTCAAGCAGAGGTAACAGGTAATAAAAAGAAACAAGTGGATAACTTTAGGGCACCACAGAACTTTAATAAATTTGATCCTAGGGATCAAAACAAAGGTAAGCACCAATTTGATAGGCCACGGTATGAAAATAAAAATAAATTCCCACAATTCGATGAAAGGAAATATGATGAAAGAAAATCTTTCAACCAAGGAAAAAGGTGGTGTAAAAATTGTCAGATGGACAATCATGACACTGACCGTTGCAGAAGGAAACCTGTGTATATGGCAACCCTTCAGGTCAGGTCGACCTCAAGACAGGAGGAGGATATTATGTTGGATACCACTCCAGAAGAGATGAGGAAGGCACAGGCTGGGGATAAAACACTCAAGCCTTGTTTCAGAAAATTGTCAACTTGTCATACAACTCCAGGCAAGGGAGATTTTTACATGAAAAACAAGTTGATGTATAGGAAGACTGGAGCTAGATCCAAAGGTCAGGGACAGCTGGTACTTCCTAAAAGATATAGGGCAGACTTAATAAGGAGCCTACATGTGAAACCAGATGGGGACCATGAGAAGATAGGTACCATCATTCAAAAGGTGGCTCACAATTATTATTGGCCCAAAGCAAGATGGGACATTGAGAATTTTGTAGAAAGGTGTAGCATAGCACATGAGGGAACACCCACAAGTGGGAACATGGATCAGGACCTGGACACGCCACGGGGCAAAATTAGGCCTGATAATAAAAAGAAAAATAGATTTGATAAAGTGGACCAAATGGAATGGGAAGCCCCTTTTCACGGACAAGCTTCACTTAACTGTTTTACAATGGCCACTATGCGGAGAGTGCAAAAAGATGTCTTACCCCAGGATAAGCCGACAATCCCTCAATCGGACTTAAACAAACTGGAGGAAGAAGATGTAGAGAGGAAATCTCTCATCAAGAATTTTAAGTGGGGAGAAAGCCCCAAGAGAAAAATTGGTAGCGGTCGTTTTGTGAACGATAATTCTGGGAGGAAAAATCATCACTATAAAGCTTCGAGTGGAAGAGACCATACCGGTGCATGGACAAATAGGTCCACACAATTAAAGGTCCATATGTAGCTTTGTTAAGAACGTGGACTGATGAAAAGGCAGAGGAAAACATTACATCTTCATACCAATATGTGAATGAGCTGACCATTCGTTTAAAACCTGGCTGGAAACTTGCCAATGAAAATTTGAAACAAGCCAGGAAGAAACATGCTGCCTATTATAACAGGAAGGCGAAAGACAGAAATTTGGCTGTGGGAGAGAAGGTACTGCTTCTTTTGCCCGGGAGTCAGAATAAGTTACAAATTGGATGGCAGGGTCCATATACAGTTCTAGAGAAGGTGTCTAGAACAAATTATAAGATAGATAAGAAGGGGAAAGAAAAAATCTATCATGTGAATCTCCTGAAGAAATATTTGGAAAGAGAACATCAGGAAGAGACACACTTGTTGACCTTGTCCATCGCCATGGAGATGAAAAAGGAACCACTTTCATCATTTGAATATCCATTACACCCCTGTGAGACAGCAGCACAGGTGAAAATCAGTACACATTTAACGAAAACTCAGAAAGAGAGAGTGCAACAGGTTCTAAATAATCATGCAGAGGTGTTAACAGACCGACCAGGGCATACAAACCTATTGGAATATGATATGAAACTGATAGACCCCACACCTGTCTGTATGAAACCATATTCGATTCCGTTTGCTAAGGAGAAAGCTTTGAAGGAAGAGATAGACTATCTGTTGAAGGAAGGAATTATTTCGCACAGTGAATCTTCGTATAGTTCCGGTGTTGTACTCTTAAGGAAGCCCTCTGGAGAACATAGACTCTGTATAGATTACAGGAGACTGAATGCTATTACAGAAGGACAGGTGGATCCATTGCCGGATACAAATCAGCTGTTTGCCAGACTAAATAAAGCTAAATATTTCTCAAAAGTGGATCTGAGTAAAGGATACTATCAGATTCCAGTAAAGCCTGAGGTTAGACCATACCTAGCTTTTAGTACCTCAGAAGGACACTATGAGTTTAATAGATTGCCATTTGGATTGAAGAATGCGCCTAGTGTCTTCTCTAGAATGATGAGAAAATTGTTGGATGTAAACATTTCGGAGGAACGTAATGAATCCCTGAGTTGCCTCTTTGATTGAGGATATTCCGAATGTTTCATACAGGATAATAAGAAGATTATGGGATCCACTACGAAAACTCTGCTATCACCAAGTATATGTTATCTCCTCATAACGTACATTTTGAGGGAAATATAATGTTCTCTGGACATGTCATTGCGCAGACTCAGAGAAGAGAAATGGTGAATACGGGTTGCGAAGCAGCATTAAGACAAGCACTCACACTTGCGGCTGTTCAGTAACATAACCGAAATATATTATTGGTTGTAGAAGTCTGAGGCAGATTTCATGAGTAGTGCCTACTCTGAATGGACCCAACTACATAAAACCATGATAGCACCACAGCAGAGTAAAGTCAAGTTGACTTACATTTATCTATGTGTATATAGAATAAAGGACTGACATGGGATGTCTGTTTTAAGAGGGGAGGTGTCGTGAAATATTCTAATCCACATATATAAATTATCAGGTAAATATAAAGCCTAACAAATACATTTAATAAAGAAAAGAAAAATGGTAAAAGAACAGTGCTGTCACAATGACTGTACTCGAAATCCCCTTGTTTTCTGCTTCGTCTGCAAATTGTAACACTTTCACGTTGATAGTAAAAGCCTACTATATTATTACCCGCTTTCTTCAATGAAACGTGTACTGTATTTCTTGGAACAACCTTGAGATACGCAAACTGATCAATGACCTAAATTTAATATTTCATTCATTCCATTTTATACACGGCGTAACTAAAAGACAGATAAGCAGGAGAGAGAGAGGGGCGAATGAAGGCAGGAAGCATGCAATACTAAACACGCGTCGCGCGATACACAATTGCTGCCATCACGCGTGTAAGGCCACATGCACTAACTTTTTTTCAGACGGACAGTGATAAAAACACTAACCTTCCCAGAGTTAGGTTTTAAAAAACCTGGAAAACGCTTATTAGAAAAGATGACATTAGATGGGTTTACGTTTGAAAACATTACAGTACCCAGACAGCACATCTTCGAAACAGGAGGTAGAAGAAATTGCATATTTTGAACGCAGCCACTTAGCTCCATTAAATTTGTATATTTGGGTTCCTTAGGACTTGCTGACAAATAATATGTAAAACGTTACGCAAATAGTCTAGGAATTACCAAGTTATGGCCAAAATAAAATAGTGGGGGTGCCTGACAGCATGAAATCATTTCTGCTCATAAAAATTTTTTATAACGTGTTTGAAAAAACCTTACGTTACGGAAATAGCCTACCATGTTAACTCCTATTTGATTGGAGCGCAACAAATGTAAGACTAAACACGATTGTTTGGGCTATAAATACTATCTTGTGTTGTCAGGGGGAACGTAAAAAGGAGTACTTTTTTGAAAAGATGTGTAGACATGGTTTCATTGGGTAGAGCTGCGAATATACTCGATTCAGAGCGTCTGTTCATTGCCACATCTTGTAATAAACCTACTAAGAAGCAGTGCGTTGAGCACCAGTGTATATTTTTTATAAAATAAAGCCTGGGACATCGGCAGATCGGAGTTGTGCTATATTCATTGCCAGTCAACGAAACTGTTTATTATTCTATGAATTGTGGTAAGCTTGAAATATTCAATATCTTTTAATGAAAATTGAATGTAAATTGTTAATTTATGCCTGTATATATGTGTAGTTCAGTAGCAAACATGATGTAAAGCCTATAATGCTCCAGCCTGAACAGAAGGTGTCGGAGGAAAGTAAAACTGCATGGAATGGCCAAACAGTACACTGACACCTAGATTATTGATTAGACAGAAATAATGCTGGAATTGCAGAGGCGTAGTAACCATTAGGGAGGGAAATACTGGTATAAAGTATTTCAGATGAAGCTGACAGTTGGCCTAACGCTCTGAACTCAATGTTTGTGCTCAGTGTAGAAAGAGAGTATAAATTAGTTATGACGTAGAAGGTACATCCTTCTTGTTTCAGGGACCGTGGTCTTAAAGTTATTGAGCAGCACCTGGTCAGAGCTTTGCTGAAGCCAGAGGTGGACAGCATACTCCTTGGTCCATATAGCAACCAGTGGGGTGGCTCCAGAACTCATTAAAGTAATCGAGCAGAGGAGGCCTTTACTACAGTCATCACGAAAGATAAGAGAGTGTGGCCATGGAGCTCAACATTATGTACCCCCATCTTAAAATGACAGTGTAAAATAAACTTAAGAGGGGAATTTAATTGTTTTAATATCAGGAACTGAGAACATCTCCAATACTAGTTCCAATAAAGACAAACTATTGAAGTCATGATGACAAATACCAACAGAGCTTGAACAAAACAAAACCAGTATTACCTCATATTACTACTACACAACTGACACACATAGGATACTATTAAAAATATATGTCACTACAAGATTCATATTGATAAATTCTGTACATATAACTTGTAATTAAAATTGATTGTGATTCCTGGTTCCCTTTGTATTTGAATCAGGACACATATACATTCATGACAGCACTGAATACATATTGTTATTTGAAAAGTTATCAGTGACTCCTTTAAGATATCCTCGTAGAGTGTTTTATGTATGTGAGTGTCACAGTGTTGTCAAGTGTGGTGGAATAAATTAAATTGTTTATCTGTCTGTTGTTGTTATGACTTACACTTCATCATACACATACCCTAGACATATAACGTAGTCATCACACTATTCCAGAATAATTCTGACTGAGGTATACATATGTGGCAGCAAGTAAGGTTATCTATAATACACTACTCTTATTAGATATAGATACCTTCACAGCTGATCTCAGTCAGTACACTAAGTCCCCTATAAATATTTATAACATCCCACTTCACCACACTGGTCAAACAATTATTTGCCAGTTTTCCAGACCCGCATCTGCGCGCACACTGATTTGGTGTTTTCAAACACACAGACGATGTTTATACAAACTATATTAAACGAATAGGGGAAAATTTGGGCTTTGGGTATATCCACCACACAGAACTAAATGAGTTTATGTGATTTTATTCACTTTAAACATCAATCACTAACAAATATCAGGTATTACATAAATTATCATAAGTACACAAATGCAAATAACAAATTTGGGAGGGGTGAAGAAGATTGGTATCGACTAAGCCCTTCCCGCTTATTAGACAAAGATAAACCCAGTCCAGAGATAGATAATATCAGGAACATAGGTACGTTAACCTAACAGTAAAGTTAATTACTCTGAAAAAAAGGTGTTACCAAATTAGGTATAGGTGATAGAAAAAAACCTGTTCTTCCCAGCTGTTCTTCCCTTTACTAAGCAAATGGAAAGGAGGGGGTTTTTAAACAGAGTTAACCAATTAGCAACTCCCCCTTAAAGGAACAATGCAGGGAATACAGAAAAATTATATTACTAGGCAAGAAAGTTAACAACAGGTTTACAAAAGAAAAACGATTAAATTTCCTGTCATTCATACACACGCGTGAGGATCCACACTCTATTACTCACACACTTACCGAATGCAGCCTCAGACGATCCATAAAAGTATATAAAAACAGCACGTAATCTTTGACATATGAACTGTCTAATCCTTCGATGTCCCGCCCCAGATGTTTGCGAGGTTTTGTTGGTAACAAATATTCTCACTTATCGCAAGACTTGAAGACTAAGAGTTCTCGTGTGTTTATTATATATATATAAAAGGAGTCTATGGGATGGCACTAACCCAGTTCGGCACAGGGGTGAAAATGAAGTGGTCTCTTTTAATCCTCCGCTATGGTAAAATTCCTTCAATGCGTGATGATAGTTTTATTAAATCCAATTGAGAAAAAAACTAGGCTCATTCACAGTCAGGAAAATATGTACTCTCTCACAGTAAACAGTAAATATGATATCGCTACTGGCGCTGTTCATCTTCCAGTTTATCTTACAGATTTAATTTGATGATAATAATCAAATGATCTTGGGTAGGCTTTCTTTCATGTAATTATGTTAGCTAGGCCGTACCGGACCACCACAAGATTTACTTTAAAAAAATGTCTCATCAAACTGTCTGGAAGTTTAAGAACCGAGTATGGAAACTCTGAAAGATTTCGTTATTGCTGGGATTGCAAAAGGTGATCAATCTAGAGAAAAAGATAGAAAACCCATAACAACATAATCATACTTTAAAACAAATAATCTTCTAAGCGCGCGATAAATTTCCCGTTAAGCCTATAATACACTCGAGTATTTAATTATGTATTTAATAAACACTGCTCGAATTCTAGTGGTTAAAAACACACATCTATAAATATAGGACTTAACTAAATTTATTAATTATAAATTCCTTCGCGACTTTAAAAGTTAATTTAAGCATCTATTATCTTTTGAAATAATATAATAGATAGATCATTATATTTACAACTGGAACTATTGAGACGGTTTAATTTAATAGGTTTAAATTAACACAAAATCCAATGAAATATAATGAATGAACTAGACCACTGATCACTTTACACAATATATATATTACCGCTTTGCACAGAAATAGAATTCACTGCAAATAAAATGAAAATCCAGGGAAAATCTAGCAAGATTTCAAATATCGCTAGTGCTACTATCAAGTTCTGGCCAGCGAATGATAACGTGTCTAGTCTTCATGGTCTATTTAGCTAAAATGGAATGTAAGTTGAGTGGGACATGATAAACTTGACAGCTTATTTGATCTCACGAACTTTTGGGGATCTGACCGCCAAATCAAGAGAAGAAGCCGCCCCCTGGTCTTCGTATTCGCTCGCTGCTGCCCGTTTCGCTTTCCCCCGTTCGCTGGGTTCTACGATTGACATCGAGACGCGAAAATAGCGGCAAGCAACTGCGTCTCGTAGCAGGGACCACTACTGTCTTTGATAACGCCGATAGTCTCCCCTGAAATCCCTCCGTCTGTCTCTTTGATCTCGTGCCGCCTACTAAATGAGTCCCGGTGGAATGAGTTCTGGCAAACGAAAAGTTACAACAAATGTTCAGGGGTTCTAATGTTATGAAAAGCTAAAGGTCCCTTTAAATCATCCATCATATCAGGGAAAATTCACTTGTCAAACTAGACGTACGTCACAATACTCTGCTTTATTCTAAGGGAAAATATTGTTAGCAATGATTTGCATAAAGGAAATTACAACGTGGGTGACTCGACAAGGAACATCCTTCAGTCTACTTTCACTCGGTTCTTTCATCAGGGCCCTGATATACTTACAATCGTGCTGTGGTTCGCCGTCTGGCGCAAACTTTGGGACACTCACACACTTTTTTTTATCTGTTACTGTCGTTAAATGAAACGGATCCCAGCTCTGCAGATTTGTTTGTTGGTTTCATCAAAATGGATCCGGGGAGCGTCTGCTTCATGCGATAGTTATTTCAGACTAAAGTTAGTGTCACTTGACTCACGAGGTAAGAATTAGGCTTAAACGAGCACACAATGTCAGAACACGAGGTTTCCCTTAATTAGGAAGATGACCGGTGGACAACTTCTCTCAACAAATAATCTTGGTTCACCACACACTTTGTCAACAATGTCGGAAAGTTAATGTTTTAGATTTCTGTAATTTTTCCCGCCACAAGGCAGCATGTACATTAGAGTTAGTGTAGAAATATGCACTGGCTCAAAGGCCCAGAATAAGCATTTATTAGGTATGTCTCTGTACAAAACGCCGGCAAAGTTTGGGTTACCCCAGTATTCACTGAATAAAGAAAAAACACATATGAAATATGTTACATATTATGTACTCAATATAACTTTCGTTTCTAAAATGCAAGCGTACAGCTTGACTTATCATTTAAAACTTCCCGTGCAATAAGTTATATTTAAAAATCATCAATACTCATGAATTAGGAATACATACGTATTCCGTCTACACTCATGAGGCATCTAGCATTTATAAGTTAGTTTAGAAAAATTGTTCCCGTCTGATTATTTAGCAGTTAAATTAAATTCCTTATAGCTACATTGTTGTTTAAGCTAGAAATTATAATTTATTCTGCTTTCCACTGAAACACGTCACTAGAAAATAATACAGACTATATAATTAAGCACTCTGCACCAAATCTAACTAGTGAAATATGAAATAAGCGATTATCACTTTAAACACTTCACAAAATATTAGATAACTATTATAATATATACCTCAACACACAGAACTACAGGTAATCGCACACTTTAGAATTATACGGTGATATATTTATTTTAAGTCTAGAGTTCGGTAAATTTCCGAACAAACTAGGGCTTCGCTATACAGCTTATTCTATTCACGAACAACCTGTCTACTGCGAATTTTGAGGACTGAATGAAAATAAAGTTTAACATTCTGGTTATACCTATTACCAGACAAAGGGTCCCACTTTTTTTCGCCAAACGAAATAATCTCCCCTTTCCGTCTAAAACACCTTACATCAACTAGAAGACTACCATGAACTGACACTCGTGCGTTTTCGCACCTCACGCTGACCAGGCCAACAGTGAGTGCCTTGTCAGCTGGGATTTCCAGACAAATGGCTCAAACTGCGCCGAGGAGATGTCGGCTATCGCGCCTCACTGAGCGCTCAGCCGGTGCAACTCGTTGTGGCAGGTGAAAATGCAGACAACTTTGTCGCCTATAGGTCTAGCAAAAGCGAATATTCACAGTGTATTTCGTCTGGTGCAGGGAATGCTGTAGACATATGTCTGCTCCTATGTCTGGCCAGACGAATATATTCACAGTTTCGTCCACTGACACCTAATGCAATAGAATGCATTTTAACGCTCTCTCTCTGACACGTTATGTCACAAATGCGTTTACCAGTGTGAGAAAGAAAACGGTAAAGTTGAGAATGGGGAAGAAAATATTTTTCGCAAACGAATGGATGCGAAAAATACAGGAAAAGGGTAAAGAGTGATAATAAAATAGAGGATACGGGTGAAAGAAAAATAAGAGGATATAGGCAATTTATGATCAATAAACTCTCTGTGACATCCTGAGAGCATAGATCTTCAATAAACGTTTGCCCTTCAGCGCTCCTGAGAGCATAGATCTTTAATACACATTTGTTCCTCAGCGCCCCTGAGAGCATAGATCTTCAATAAAAGTTTGTCGATCAGCGCCCCCGAGAGCATAGATCTTCAATAAACGTTTGTCTATCAGTGCCTCTGAGAGCATAGATCTTCAATACACGTTTGTCCTTCAGCGCCCCTGAGAGCATAGATCTTCAATAAACGTTTGTCTATTTGCACCTCTGAGAGCATAGATCTTCAATAAACGTTTGTCCATCAGCGCCCCATGAGAGCATAGATCTTCAATAAACGTTTGTCCATCAGCACCTCTGAGAGCATAGATCTTCAATAAACGTTTGTCCATCAGCGCCCCATGAGAGCATAGATCTTCAATAAACGTTTGTCCATCAGCACCTCTGAGAGCATAGATCTTCAATAAACGTTTGTCCATCAGCGCCCCTGAGAGCATAGATCTTCAATAAACGTTTGTCCATCAGCACCTCTGAGAGCATAGATCTTCAATAAACGTTTGTCCATCAGCGCCCCTGAGAGCATAGATCTTCAATAAACGTTTGTCCATCAGCGCCCCTGAGAGCATAGATCTTCAGTAAAGGTAAGCCAAGTTCTCCTGCCGTTTGTCCTCATCACCTCAAGGTCTTTCCATGTCTTCCTCATCATTGTCATTTCTGACAGTAGTTCTCGTCTCCGTGTTTATCTGCCACTTTAAGCCTGGAGGATTCCATAATAAGGACTGCCGTGTAAGGCTATCAAGAAGTTTCCTAAATGTGCGCCAAACCCATCGCCAGCGGGGCAGCTTAATGCTCTTCAGTTTGGTTTGGTGTTAAGGACCATCTTAATTGCACACGGAAAACCCCATCAGTGCTCCAATCTCCTCCCTCAAATCACACAAGGAGGATTTCAGCACAGTGCACGAACTCCGTAGCACCGGCGAGTTATATCAAACGAATAAACTTCAGAAACAGATATATAATAATTTGTATTGACTCTGCGTTTCTGGATAGGACGAAAACGTGTCTGACATAGGAAACTGCTGAATTAAAATGAAATCCATAAACAAAGTATCACATGAATTATTTTTTTTTCTGTTTGCGGGGTTCTCCTTCCTGTGGCGAGGCACGTTTCTTTCAACCTAGACTTGAGTCATTTGGTTATAGCAGAGCGCACATTGCCATGAATGTGTCATCAGTGGCGTGATTACCGCCCAGGTGGAGCGAGCACATTCTGAGGGCCCCAGCACAGAGTGGACTCCGGAAAGTAGGGGTCAGAAGGGCCTCATGCCGTTGTATATATTTTTTTAATTTGCTTTGTTCATGTGGTAAACGTCATAGCATGACTCACTTTCTGGACAGGAGGACCTTGCCCAATTATTTTTTGGAGGTGTATGTTCTTTGGGCAGGTCAAGGACGATGATGAAGTAAGTAGTTACATTTGTATACAAGTTTGTCGTATATTAATTATAGTAGTTGAGCCCATAAAGTAAGGTGGACCCAATTTAATGGTTATCTGACTCTACTCTTCAGTTAAGGCAGGCAAAAGCGGTGGGGAATGCCCCGTACATTGTAGTTATGCAACTGCGTGTTTATCATGACATATACAAGATCAAAGGCAATCTAGCTAAGGCTATCCTCAGTTACAGAATTATTTTTTTCTCCTTCGCCTTCTCAAATTCACTCCCTCTAAAAGGTGTCCTCTACCCTAGACGAAGGTTTGCAAGCACGCTGTCTATAGTCTTGTAAACCTTCAAAGCGGTCCGCTTACAGACACGAACCTCCGCCCACCGGAAGTTATCAATGTCAGACCACAATGTTTTGGAGTCAGTTCCCTTTGTTCCAGATTTTTATTCCAGACAAGAAGCAGGCGCCGCGTGCGTGTGTATTCTAGGATTAAGCTATCCTTCCCCCATTCCCAAATTTTATTCCCCCCCACCCACTATTTCCCTCCTCTGTTTTCTTCCCTATCACATCACTTTTCATGTGGCCCTTACCACTTTTCCGCGCGGGTCCTGGCAAAGTTGGTGGTGGTGAAACGGGATAGCCAGAAGGGCGTGCTTTGTTTTATTCCGGTAACGAGAGAAACATGAGCAGGAAATTATTTATTTTACTGTAGAAAATGGAGTAAGGGAGATAATCCGGTGCAAGGGAGACCACTGCGATGGAGTCACGATGCAGGAGTTTAAACGTGCGGTTTTACTGTAAACATATCCCAGTCTTGCAAGTTGTCACTGATCAGCGAAAAGTCTGTCCCAAATTTGTCGGTCGGTCTTTCGTAACTTAGACCAAACTTTTCCTTCATTAAGCGTGTTCTCGACGAATGCAACACACTCAAATATTTTTTATATACACACGGCACACGCATAAACATCATCATTACCTTCAGCTTCTGGGGAGCATAGACCTCCAACTAATTCACGCAAAATCTGTATTTACTTTTGTAAGTAATTTTTAGTCAAGCACAGTTTTAAGTTATTTTTTTGCTTGTCAGATCATTAAACACCCTAACTCAGGGGTTGACAACCAGATTGCGAAATACCGGTTAATCATAGGGGATGATTTTTTTAAATAAATTTCTAGGTGACGGAGGGGATGGGGGAAAGGAAAGATTTTGAAACGGTGGAAATTTTGGACTGCCTTTCTTCTACTAGCGTTTCAAATTGCGGTGTACGTAACAGTTAATGTACTTAAAACCCCATGACCTAGCATGCTAGAATCATTCAGTTTGAATTGTCAACTGTGCCATCGATGGAATAACAGGAAGCAGATAGTCAGGCAGAGATAGGAGTTAAATATAGGCTATACTTATTCCATATTCCAGAAACTCTTTCCTAGGGATCGGAGTGGTTAAGAGGTATGCGTCCGCCTCGAATTCTAAGGTACCGCGTTCTTCTTCTGCGTTCGTCATGAAAAGGACGTTGGCAACGTTGTGTGGCCGTTTACAGCGAGGCTGCGATATTTGCGCCGTTCGGCCCGACACATCCGATTTCAGCATGGCATTTTTGGGACCGGGTTTGCCTTCCATCTTTGATCCCTACTCTCTCGGCCAGACAGCAGTGATGCAGCCTGTTTCCAGTACCAACCGGGTCGATTTCCAGAAGGAATATATAATTTATGGAATTTTCTTTTTCAGAACCAGTGGCCCTAATGATGTCATACTTCCCCCCTCCCCGTTCTCCTGGGTAGTGAGATTGGATCTCTAGCCTTCTCGGATAAGGGCGAAAAAATAGGATGTCCAGTATGCAAGTTGCGCACGTTAAAAATCCCACGGCAGTTGGAAATCGTAAAGGCCGCTGCCCTGGCAAAATTTAAAAATTAGAAAACTACCCACCACAAAAATATTTATTCAGTGTGTGATTCCTATACACACACATTGGGATTCAAGCCGGTACTACGGAGTTCGTACACTGTGCTGAGATCCTCCTTGTGTGATCTAAGGTATGAAATATCGGAGCACTGTTGGAGTAATCCTTGTGCAATGAAGACAGTCCTTTAAAAAAAAAACCCAAAGACCAAGCCAAATATTCTGAAACCTGTAAACGATTTTTATAGAGTTTTTGTGTTTCTAAAGTAGATTTCCACAGCTCCTGGGTTGTCGACCACTGCTCTAACTACTGTGTCAGCACATCTAGAAATTGAAAATTTTGTAGGGAGAAATATTTGATCAAAGGCTAACAAAAGAAAAAAAAAATTAAAGGTAGTCGTGGGGGAACCAGTACCCTTCCTCGCTGCCTTTTGACTTCCATAACTCAAGAGCAGAAGTTATTTGATACCAAGCAATCCTTTATATAAAATCCCAGCTTTTTCTGTCAGTACGTAACGCTAAGGGATGCAACTGTGGTTAAAAGTTAGACATTAATTGTCTTGTTTCCCTTATATGTACTCTCCCGAAAATAGTAACACTTACCAAAGAAGAATGTGCAAATGACGATGTGCACAAAAATATATTTATAGAATGTGTGATCCCGTATGCACACATTGGGATCCTCGCTGCTGCTACGTAGTTCGTGTACTGCGGTGATGCACAGTGTTTTTTTAAATAAATACTTTTGAATAAGTAAAATTGCCGTTAGGTATTGGTGCTTTTGAATTTAATTCCCGTCTTATGATGGGCTTTTACACTAGTAAATTACTAAACCTCGTGTAGTGTCCGAGTGATCTTAGGTAAAAAGAAAAGTGGGGTAGTGAGGTGACACATGAGATATTGCGTGTGAGGAATGGCAGCTTCATCAGATAAAACACATTGTTACAGATACCACCCCTACAAGATCATAGGAATGCTTGGTCCTGGCTTTCTGCAACGAGATGAACTGAAGTGCTGGCTCCATGCTCCTTAAGGAGGGTATATATATATATATATATATATATATATATATATATATATATATATATATATATATATATATATATATATATATATATATATATATATATATATATATAAATCCCAGCACACACACACACACACATATATATATACAGAGCATGTATATTCCCAGTAGCAACATACGGCTGCGAGACTTGGACACTCAATAAAACAGTTGCAAAAAAGATTACATCATTCGAAATGAAATGCTACAGAAGGATGTTGAGAATACCCTGGACAGAAAAAAAGACCAACAGAGAAGTACTGCACTCACTAAACGTACAGGAACATTGGCTCCTAAATACCATCGCAATAAGGAAGCTGAAATTTTTCGGTCATATAAAAAGACATAATAGTCTGGAAAAAACAGTGATGGAAGGCATGGTCCCTGGAAAAAGGGGAAGGGGTCGACCTAGACGACGGTGGACCCAGGACATCACAGAGAGTCTGAACTTGTCTTTGGCTGATGCAGGTCGACTTGCCCAGAATCGTGATGCGTTCAGAGCAGCTGTAATGGAGACAACGTTCTGGAAAGAATATGTCACATGATGATGATGATGATATATATATATATATATATATATATATATATATATATATATATATATATATATATATATATATATATATATATATATATGTGTGTGTGTGTGTGTGTGTGTGTGTGTGTGCTGGGATTGATTTTTAAAATCTTAATAGATTAATCGTATTTCTTTAATCGAAGATTAATTATTCAATTAATTTCGAATAATTTGAAAAATTATAAAACAGCATTAAAAACTTTTTTTTTAAACCACTAAGATCTTTATTTATTTTATTTATAAGGCAACATCGTCCTGAAAATATAATGCAAATACTGGAAATTTATTGTTTTTTACCATTCTTGCCAAATTTCATATCACAAACCTTTAACATAGTTAATGCTCTCGCATCTAAGCAAAAAAACATAAATATTATTACTAATGGAATAATCGATTAAAATTTGTTTTATCAATTAATCGATTAAGAAAATTTACTGATTAATTAATCGTTAAAGATCCCAGTCCTAAAACATGCATGTAATAGCAGTAGCAACTGTGTTGGCATGCTTTCTAATTTACAGCTTTGAGTTTTACCTTATGATTTTATTGATCTTCACGTTTATAGCGAACTTGTTTTTGGAATATCATCTCCTAAACTACTAGAGCAGTGTGGCTTAAGCGGTATTCCGCGGTATCAAAGTGTGCCGCAAAAATTTTTGTAAATTTACTACATGAAGTATATTTTGAGTGATCATGTGATATAAAACTGATCTTACAGCTTGAATTCACTCAATAAATATTACAGCTATTAACTGCTTTAAACAAAAATAGATATACTTCAAAATTATTTTAAACAATTAAAATAAATGAGAGTTTTCTTTATTCTAAAGTACCCTCACATTAGTGTACATAATTTAGTATATATCAATGTAATTTTTTTATTCAGGCGCAGGTCAGATAGGTGTGCCGCAAATTTTTAGAAAATTGAAAAGTGTGCCGTGAACACAAAAAGGTTGAGAAACACTGTACTAGAGAACATTGTCCGTGTTTGAACACTAATGTTACTTATGTAGTCATGTCTAGGTTGAATGGAGCGCGCCTCGCCAAAACAAAGCAACATTTTATTTTAAAGCAATGTGTATGTAGCACTTAAATTCGTTGTAATTGATTTATTATTTAGCTGTTTTCTTTTAAAATTATGCGGAAAAGCCGAAGACAACGGTCGCGCCAGATCTACGCACTCTGCCGGTCTTTTTACTAAAGAGTTGACTCAACACCAAACTTGTCATTCATGATTAAGAACCGGAATATTCAGAAACACTGTGAGAATGAATGTCTTGTACGATAATAATGCAGGCTCTTTGTTGGTTATAATTTCAGCGGCTGCAACGATGCCGATTTCTTTTTGTAGTACCAAATGTCCGTGCCTGTTTCCGGTTAAAGTTTTGTCAGGAGAAAACCCGAACGGTGAGATCTGGAAAGCCGGAAGTCTCGAGTGGTTTCGAGGAGTAGAAACAAAAAAATGTGCAGTGAAAGTGTTCAGAATTCTATAGTTATCCTTCGAGAATGTCTAAGGTCAATGCTGATATCTTTAATTCCCTCAACTATGATAAAATAGAAGAACTAGGCTTTCGCTACAATAGGTATTCACATACACAAACGCCTTTACAGACACTGGCTAGGAACGTACATTAGAAACGTACCAAAATTACCCTTTTTGAATCTGTCTAACGCGAGTAACTTCAGTTCATTCCATAACTTCTTAATTTCTATTTATTCCTTTAGCGAGTCTCACGAGGACATTCCTCTCTTGTTTTTTCCATAACAGTTTCATTTTAAGACACGTGAGGGTATTTCATACCCGTTATGATAAAACTTCGGTATGCACGTCATATTTACACTCGCATGCTGAATAGAGATTCGCACCCGATGACTTCACTGTCTCCATTTTGACCTCTGGGTTATGCCCGGTATGACATAAGCTGTTCAACATTTAACCACCGCAACATCACACATGTCGTTTTAACCAAGCAACATTTATACTGGCGTTGCCATTCTATTGAAAATCCCAGTGCGCATAGGCGTAGTATTTCAGTGTTCCCTATCGTCAAAACTAGAACCTTCCCTTTTTCTTGTTTTCCTTCGAAAAGGGTACGGGAAAGATCTGATCTCTCGTTATCGCCAGAAACAGAGCAGTAAAGCAAAGAGCTGGCTGAAAAGAAAGACATCCGTCATCTACACAGCGGGTCCAGATAGAGAATGATGAAAGACGAGAGATTTTGGCAGACGAATTTACGAAAAATATACCGAAAACTCCCGATCCGTAATGTGAAAATAAACCTCTGTTTTTCGCTGGTGATCACACGTGGGGTGCAGATTGAACGCAAACGGCTATACAAAAACCTAATCGTGTGTTGAGATTTTGGATCGTTTAACACCTGTGGCAGGCAGCGAGATAAAGGTCTCCCTGTGAATGTTTAGTGTAAATATTCTAAGAGTTGACAAAGGGGTGTATGGGAAAAATTCCTTCATAGACTCGAGTACACATGAGATGAACGCTAATACACGAACCACATTAGACATAAATAATAAACACCCTAGGGGAAAACATAACACAGGTTTTGATATTAAACTGATTTTACATCTGTTATGGGGAATAACGGAACACAAATACATCGATAAACATATAGATAACCAGCGATCCAAAAGCATTAGCAGGCAGCTAAGACAATACGACAAGATAAAAAATAATGGGGGAGGGAGACAGGCAACGAAAAGGAAGCGACAGTACAACAGAGAACCGAACTCGGTAACTGCAGATGAACTTTCAGCCTCCCAAACAGAAAATGAACGCACTTAACTATTCCGCCTGCTACGTCGTCTAAACATATGTTTTCATGATGTAAATAATGTAGAGATTCCATCGTTGTTGTAATGTTTATATTAACTTGGCTCTTTATCATTTTTGATCATCTTTTGCGTCAAAAACAAGCAGATTTGTCTCCATGAGAGAAATATATTCAAGTAGTTTGGGATACCGCTTCTATCAGCAGAACTATGTAGATCTTCTACGTGTGGTCCATGATATTTTGTGTGTACAACAGTCACTGCTGTCATATGTAGATCTTCTACGTGTAATCTATAATAGTTTGTGTGTAGGATAGTCACTGAAGTTATACAATCAATTGAGGTGTTATATATTGCTGTGAGAGTACTTGCAGCTCGAATACAAAATCTGAAAGTAAGGGAAAATAGTATTGGAGTTCTAAGGACAAAAGGAGGAGGAATTTGAACAAAAGAGTAGGAGACAGAAGACGGGTAAATAGATAAAGATGACAACAGCGTCATGAGGAAAACAACACAATCTTATGTTATGTCACAATCTTATATTATGTCACAATCTTATGTTATGTCACAATCTTATGTTATGTCACAATCTTATGTTATGTATGTCACAATCGTATGTTATGTCACAATCTTATGTTATGTCACAATATTATGTTATGTCACAATCTTATGTTATGTCACAATCCATAACAACAATTATAAAACGAGAGTGTGACAAACGAAGGTTAGTAGAATGAAAAAAGGAGTAGAAGAGACAGTGAGCAGGCAAATTAAAAGCTAGGCAGACCTGACGTGAAAAGTGAGAGGAACATGTTTAAGCAGAAGCGAAGAACCCGTAGTTCCGGGCATAGTGGGTGGGGATGGGGGGGGGGGGGCGCTCAGTGTAGATAAAGAAATATTATAACAACTACTCTCACCGGATTTCCTCCCCCTGCTCTGCAGTGATGGTCCAACAATGGCCAAAACCTAGAGTATCTAATGTGGGTCTTCAAAGGTTTCTACCCTTCGCACATTATTACTCTTGGCAGAGTTGTGAATAGAAGGATAAAATGCTTATATCTTGAGGGGGTATTCATAAGATATTTCAGAAATCAAGAACAATGCTGAATAGGTCTGAGAAATTGTTAACTTCTTATCTGCCCGACACCTTTTATAAAGAACTATTATGCATTTTAGCTCGTTCAAGCTGTCACGTGTTACCTCCCCTTTGCTCTGCAGTAGTGGTTTAACAGTGGCCAAAATCTAGAGTATCTAAGATGGGTCTTCCATTTGTCTACCTTTGCACAAGATTATTCTTGGCAGAGTTGTAGATAGAAAGGTAATGATGCTTCTACCTCGAGGGAGTTTTCCCAAGACATTCAGAAAGCAAGAACAATGCTGAATGAGTCCCAGCAATGTAAACTTTAGTATCTGCCGTCAACGTTTGTAAAGGATTGTCTTATAATTTGCTCGCTCAAGCCCCCAGCTTATCTAATTTAGCGATATCTTCATTATTATTATATAGCTCTGTTTAAGTGTATTTAAGAAATTGAACGAGGTATACGGGTGCAGGACATTCAGAATGATTAAATCAACGTTATATTTGCATATAATAAATAAGACATTTAATGATCAATTATGTTTAAAGTTTAAAAATGAATAATTCTGTTTTTTTTTTAAAGTACTCATCACAGGGTGATGTTATGGTTTTCAAAAAATGGACAGTTCACTTGGCAGCTTTCAAGTTTTATTTAGCTGCCAATAATCTGATGGTTTCTGCTCCCGCTGATGTTTGGTTCTTTGCAGATAGATGACTGGTTCAGTGGTCACTGGTCAAGTCTGAAAGTTGTGACCCGTTCCAAGAAGTTTCAGGGAATAATCACAAAGCTGGTTCAGCGTCTCTAAGACCCGATTGATGATGGATCAAGTGTTGACTTCAGGTCACTTATACTCTCACTTGTTCCAGAGATAGTACCCTCAGCTGGTACCACAAAAAGAAGAGAACAAAAACCCTCTTGAGTATTGAGTTTTACTGACACACACTCATGTGCCCCACACTTTTCATTGCACCATTCCATCTACCTCAGAACTTTACCTTCTCTGAGAATTAATCTTAATCCCAGTGAGCGGAAAACGTTCATTACATTTAGATTGAGTAGGTTTACATTTACCTCTACATTGGTTGAAAAGGTTAACAATATAATACGTATGTACATCATTTCTCTCATCATTCACTCCCTGCTCCATATGGAACTTGGGACCACCTCTCCTTTTGGTTCTCTGAAAGAGACTCGCATAAAGCAGTCACCAGCCCTTGCAGTGGTGGTTCATGAAATCATCATTCTAAATGCTGAGGTTGCCAACCTCGTATGACTTGGACATCCACTAACAGTTTTCACATATTAATATTCACACGTCAATATATACATATTATTTCACGTGTTAATAATGTAAAATATAGAATGATAAATGTACAACTCACCCCAAATTGTCTTTGGGATCACAGACTGGCTTCTGGCTCAGAAAAATAGTTAAGGCAACTTGTTGAAAATAGCTCTTCCATGTGTTCTGGGGTGTTACATTACAATAAGCTCCCACTCTGACTTCGTGTTCAGATTCCTAGGATTCCGGTTTTCCATGTTAATAAAGGTAGAGTTTTCCTGGGATATACGAGGGGCGTTCAGAAAGTAATGCACCACATCGTTTTTCTCAGCTAATAATGAAGATAGAAGCATGAAATTTTGCACACTTCAAATATGGCATGTGCCAAAAATTGCACTGCAACCGGCCAAATAATACGGCTGCCCTAAACCGTTAAAATGGAGCTTGTTGGCAACTTGCGTTATAAGCAGCGAATTGTGATAGAATTTCTCGTTGCAGAGAAGGAAACTGTTGTGAACATTCACAAGCGTCTACGTGATGTGTATGGAAGTTTTGCAGTCGACAGGAGTACAGTCAGTCACTGGGTTCAGAGAATCAAAGAATCAGGAAGTGGAGATACGGAACTGCTTGATCGGCCGCGCTGTGGACGTCCTGCCACAGCCACCAACGCAGAAATGTTGAAATGCGCTGAGGGCATTATTCTTACTGATAGGCGAATCACTACTCAACAATTGGCCTTACAGCTGTCAGTCAGCATTGGTAGTGCAAATGCAGTTATAAAAACTCTGGGATTTTCTAAGGTATGCGCAAGATGGGTTCCTCGAAGTCTCACAAATGACCACCGATTGCAAAGGAAAGCAATTTCTTCTGAATTGTTGGAGCGTTTCAATGCTGATGGAGAGAACTTTTTGGCTAAGATCGTTACAGGTGACGAAACCTGGGCACATCATTTTGAACCTGAGACAAAAAGACAGCCAATGGAGTAGCATCATCTGCAATCACCAAGAAGAAAGAAATTCAAGACAATTCCTTCAGCTGGAAAGGTCATGATCACTGTCTTTTGGGACATTGAAGAAGTGATTCTTGTGGACGTTATGCCAAGAGGAGAGACAATCAATTCGCAAGCTTACATTAAGACATTGAAAAAACTCAATCAACGTTTTCGCAGAGTTCGGCCGCACAAGAATCCAGCAGACCTGCTTCTCCTTCACGATAATGCGCGCCCTCACACAAGTCTGGCAACACGGGAAGCAATCACCAAATTGGGTTGGACTCTACTACCCCATCCACCCTATAGTCCTGATTTGGCACCCTCTGATTTTCATCTATTTGGTCCACTTAAAAATGCACTCCGTGGGATAAGGTTTGAAGATGATAAAGGAGTGATTCATGCAGCGAAGAAATGGCTACATGATCAAGACAAAATCTGGTACGGGCTAGGAATACGTGCACTTGTTTCGCGCTGGCATAAAGCCGTACAAGTTGATGGGGATTATGTTGAATAATACCGATGTTTACATGACATATCCATGTATATTGTGTATAAATTTCATGCTTTTTGAATAAACAGCTCCTGAGAAAAACGATGTGGTGCATTACTTTCTGAACGCCCCTCGTATATATCAGATGCTCAAACAAGGTCCTGTCCCATACATGGAATTATGATCTTATTCTTTACTCTGGCTGCTTGGCTAGTCTCTTTACAAGTTGAATTTCACAGTGCTTTCAACCTTTTGGCCGGCCTCACTTTCGTTTTCCTTCTCGAGTCCTAGCATGGCATTTCTTGTGATGGTGTCAGGGTCCCTTCTAAGGATGTGGCCAACCCAGTTCCAGAGTCTACCCGCTATGATGGTGCGCATGTCTTCTTGGTGGCTCCGATTTAGCAGTTCTTGGTTGGTGATGTTGTTCGGCCATAAATTTCGGAGACATTTCCTTAGGCGGGTTATATGGAAAGAGGATAAGTTTGACATTTCCTTTTCTGTTACTCTCCAGAATTATGCGCCGTACAGACATTACCAGCCATACGTGGTCTAGCTTTGTGAACCTGGTAACGGCACGCTCCAGTCTACC